>ML785515.1:453101-477300 GCA_009831015.1 Picea engelmannii | reverse complement strand
ATTTATATATTTTTGGACATGATAGAGTATCTTATAACACTAACTATTTTAAAATGTACATCATGTATTTCAAAATTTCTTCTAAAACCATCTATGTTGTTGCAAAAATCAAAAGACAATCATTTTGGGTACGGCTTGATTTCTTAGAGAAGAATTGAACAAGCAAATCAATCATTGAAGGCAAGGACTTGCTGCTTTGCATCTTTCACTTGTTTTACTCTAAGAATCCTTGTTTATAAGTCTATTGATCCACATATGGTATCCATTTAAGATATCCTTTTGGAAGTCTATCCATAGGGGTAGATAAAAACACTTCAAAGTCAACTTTGTATTTCTAACTGCAATTCATTTGAAATGTTTGGCATACATGTCATTTAAGCATAAGCACGTGTTGATTCATAACTTAAATAGAATAAATAGTGACACCAATTTACAAACATCTAATGGCATCCTTTACCTTCTTTAACTAGTGGCAATCATAATGATCATCCTTTGGTAACTGTATATTTATTTTGAGCCAAAAAAGATGATAACATTATCAAACATACACCTTGAATTTAGTTATTCTCTCTAGTTCCTTTTAATAGAAACAACGGTTTCAATGTATCATAAAGGAATAATTATCAAGATTTTGGAAGAGATGTTATGAAGTTGTCAATATGTAAGGGGTGTGATACTTGTTTTCTCTTATTTGTAGTTGTGAGAAGTGAGATGTGTTAGTGAGAGTGAGGCATTGGGACAACACCCACCTAGATTTTATTTCTCAAAAAGTATTGGATTTTCCCTATAGGGTCGATCACTCCCACGATGGGGTTAATGTAAAGCATAGAGTTTGTGGTTGGTAAGATCAACCTCCTTCACATCTCCGAAATTTCAATGGTGTCCCACTTCTTGATGGGTAATGAATGCTTTACAAATATAAGTAATTGGAAGCATCTGCAATCACTACCTGTTGTTCTCCTTTAGTTGTCAATGAGTAGGGTATATAAGTTGGGGATTCCTAGTGGAGAAGTTAATGAACCTTTATAGTCCATTCGAACTTGCCTAGATGCTTGGTATAATTGAACACTATCATATTTGTACATCCCCAATTTTCCAATTGTTTATATTGATGTATTGTTTTTGTCCAATAGCATGAATCCTCCAATAGTTAACATTATATATTCTCATTGTTTTCCATAGATTTATCCTTGTTTATGCAATTATTAACCCATGGAGGAATTCTTGGACATAAACATCGGTTGTTCCTTGTCATTTTACAAAAATAGTTGAAGCAGGGGAACTATAAAGGTGAGAAAGGTGATAAATTCTAAAGAGGAGTTAAGCCATATCATCAAAACAAGCAAAGTTTCAAATTGTCAACTCAGTATAGACATTTTTGGCTTTTGACATTCGGTGAAATGTGAAAAAGTGACATGTCAAAAGTATGAGGTAAGTATGTCAATGGTGTCCCACTTCTTGATAGATAATGGATACTCTACAAATATAGGTATTTGGAAGCATCTTCAATCACTACCTTTTGTTTTCCTTTGGTTGTCAATGAGTTGAGTATATGAGTTGTGGCTTGCTATTGGAGAAGTTGTTAGTTTTTTTTTGATATTACAAATGAAACTTTATAGCTCATTTGAAATTACCTGAATGCTTGGTATAATTGAACATCGTGAGCTTTTTACATCCCCAATTTTCCAATTGTTTATATTGATGTATTGTTTTTGTCCAATATCATGAACTCTCCAGTGGTTAACATTCTCATTGTCATCCCTAGAACTATCCGTGTTTATGCAGTTGTTGACCCATGTATGGACACTTAGACATAAACATTGGTTGTTCTTTGTCATTTTACAAAAATAGTTGAAGCAAGGGAATGATCAATGTGAGAAAGTCTAAAGAGGAGTCAAGTCATTATCAAAACAAGAAAATCTTCAAATAATCAACCTAGTATAGACATTTTTCGATTTTGACATTAGGTGACAATGTGAAGAAATGAAATGTCAAAGTATGAGGTGAGTATGTCAATGGTGTCTCAATTTTTTATAGGTATGGATACTCTACAAATATAGTTAATTGGAAACATCTTCAATCACTACATTTTATTCTCCTTTATAGGTAATTGGAAGCATATACAATCACTACCTTTTGTTCTCCTTTAATTGTCAATGAGTAAGGTATATGAGTTGTGGCTTCTTATTGGAGAAGTTATTAGCTTTTGTTTCATATTAGAAATCAACCTTTATAGCTCATTTGAAATTTTCTTAAATGCTTGGTATAATTGAACACCATGAGCTTTTTACATCCCCAAAATACTAATTGTTTATATTGTTATATTGTTTTTGTCCAATACCATGAATTCTCCAATAGTTAACATTATATATTCTCATCATCATCCCTAGATTTATCCTTGTTTGCACAATTGTTGACCCATGTATGGATGATTGGACATAAGAAGTGGTTCTTCCTTGTCATTTTAAAAAAATATTTGAAGGAAGGGAACTATAAAGGTGAGAAAATCTAAAGAGGGGTTAAGTCATCATCAAAACAAGCAAAGCATTAAATAGTCAACATGGTATTGACATTTTTGGCTTTCAAAACATTATGTAAAAATGTGAAAAAGTGGCATATCAAAAGTATGAGGTGCTTCCTAGACTATTGAAAGCCCAAATCACTTAAGAACAATATAGTGCAAGGTTGTGATAATCAATGCAAAAGGAAATAGGTCAAATATTATATAGTTGCTCATTTTCCCTAAAAGACCAAAAGGCTACCAGGATCAACACTTTGAGTACTTTGAGTGTTTAGGGTTAGATGGGTTAGAATTATGTAGTGACACTCCTAAAGTTGGAAGGAAGAAATGAAACCCAAATTATCAAGGAAATGACATGGGGAAATCATTGGGCCCTTACATAAAAAGCAACATGTGACATTAATATGGTCATGTTGTCAATGACCTTTCTACATATCAAAAGGGGCCCACATATATATTTGTGCACTCCCAGCAAACAAAGAGGAATAAGATATCCACTAAAGCAATTGAAGATAAAGTTCCTCTCGAAATCCAAGAGATAGTTGACTAGGTGGATCGGGTAATAATGACCAAATCTAGTATTAGAATTAGAATAGCATAAACCCATGTGAGCCTAAGTCTAATATACACCTTGAGATTACAAAGCTCAATGTTGGATAGTATTTGATATATGGGCCATTTTTGTGAACAAAATGTGCATCCTCAAGCTTCACAAGCTCGACATGCATATCAGACCCAAATTTAGATGGGTTTTTGTTAATGTCCAATTTCAATGCACCCAATGCATCATTATATACACTAGCATGCACACTCACACGCACACAAGATCACCCCAACCTTACTAGGGTTTGTAAATGAACCACATTTAATTAACCGAATAGTTATTAAAAACAAACAAACACACAATAGACATAGTCAAACAAGCAAACATATAAAAGAAGAGAAAAGCATTACAACAAAGAGATTTAAATGGAGCTCATACCATATTTCAAGTATTTCCTTTCAATTACCCAATGGAGTACATGTTATATTTTGCACTGTTAAATCTATAATTCCCATCATCCAAACACCTTTTATTTCATGTTAAATCTTTGATTCCCACCATGTGAACATCATTTATTTTATTTACACCCCACTCAAATTATTACAATATACCTAATGATATAAAAAAATTATAATTTCATTATATTTAAAACCATTAGGATTCGTTTATCTATGATTTCTTGAAAACTTAAATATATACCTTCAATGCAATCCATCTCAATAGAGATGGTAAATTACCATGATTTACAACATTTATATAATCTAAACTATTGATGCAATACTCATCAACGTTAAGAATAGTAGGACTTTGGCACACCGATCACAATAACTAAATTTTCCTCACTAAACAATAAAGTGATTGGATTTTGTTGAGACCTCGACACACCCTTAAAATTTTACAAACAATAAAGTGATTGGATTTTGTTGAGACCTCGACACAACCTTAAAATTTTATAAATTGTGTGGTTACCATTTTCTTTTATTCTTTTGATTTTTAACTCTTTTTCTTTAAAAAATATATATATCTTTTTTAATTTAGATGAAATTTTACTCAAAATAAGTTATTTTTTTATTTTAGATCTTAATACTCTAAAAAATTCCAAATTTTCTAAGTCAAAAGCTCAAAAACTAATATTCTAAAAAATGCACATCAAAGGAAAGCTTCCACTTTGATCACAATTGAAACTCCACTTTCTTTACCACCAAAAGTCACAAGTCTACCCTAATGGATTTTAGTTATTAGAGGAGGGTATGCACTTTCCTTTTACTTAAAAGTGAAAATCATCCTTTGAGAATGTTTCTGCAGAGGTAAGTTTGTTTTTTCATTGAAATGAAAGTGAAATTTTAATTCTTTTGAAAGTGGAGATCAAACTCTACTAAAAAGTTAATTCTATGCTCCAATGCAATAAAAAGAGGAAAGTGTGCTCCGATTGCTTTTGATTAAAACCGAAAGTGGGTAATTTACACTAGGAAAGTATCTAAAGTTCCTTGATTTGTTCCTTTTGATAAAAAAGAGCATCGAAGTCATCCCTAGACTTCCATGAATCTTCTTTTTCTCTTTTCCTTCTAATTAAAAGTATTTCCTATCGCCAATAAGTCGTTTTTCTCTCAACTTTTTGAAATCTTCACGGAGTTAAAAGTTAGGTTTTGGGGTTGCTTAAAGTGAAAATCTCACCCAATAACCATTGAATGTTGTCATTCTACAATTAAAGTTTTTCATATTAAGTAGTTGAATGGTCTTTTGTGAAATGAATGAAATCCTACCACTGCAATTCTTACTCAATCTTTAGGCCTGAGAATTCATCATCATAAAATTTGAATCTGATTCTACTTAAACAACCTAATATGCATTATTTGTTTTCACTAGTAATATTATATGATAAGTGTTGTAAAAGAAGAGTGAATAATAGTATTTAGCATTATCACTTCCCTTTAAGTAGGGTTGATTACAGTGTTTGGTTGATATATTGTATTCATTGTTTCGAGTATCATTTTGAAAGATTTGTTATATCAATAATAAACATTTGAAGTAAGTTTTGCACAAATAAGATTTTTATGAAAATAATAATTTTAGATTACATCTTTTGAGAACATATATCATGCCTCCTAGAAGATCAACCCCCAAAACTCTCAAATGGTCTCATAAAGAGAAGAAGTCAATTGTTGAACCTACAAAACAAATAGATAGTTATATGGAAATAACACCAGAATAGTTCACACTTGTTATCAAACTAGCAAAACTTGAAATTGAACTAGTATGACCCATATTCAAAGACATTGAGACCCTCGTAGGTTCTCAAATAGATTGTCTAGGATGGGGAGACATTATAGGAAGTTCAAAGAAGAGGACTACCTGGATGTAATTCCCCCAAGTGACCCAGTGATAAGGAATGTGGCTGATTTTATGTTTTCAAACATAAGAAGATCTCATCTACACACTATAGCTATCAAAACCTCTATATTGCCATGTATTGAAGCTATTGAATGGATTATAAAGCATGATGATACTGGAAACATGGTTGTTATTAATGATGAAGGAAGGTGCATTGCTTCCATTTAGCTTTCTGAGTTAGAAAACTACTATAGGCTTCACCAACTAGAGAAGTACGTGATAACTGGTTTTATAGAGAAATTTCACCAAGACAATGATATCAAGAAGATTTTGGCAGGATGGTGGGTAGAAGATAAGAGGTTTTTTGCAAAAAATGATAGAGTTTATACAATGACTAATTTGAGAGATCCTTACGTATATGCAATGGATTTAATGTGCATGCTATATGGTGAACCCAATTGCATTCATTTCAAATATGCATGGGTACCAGTTGTACGTATTGTTATTACAACTGGTTCAATTTTCAACTAGGTAGCCATTATGTCTCATGCTTTGAAGAGAGCCAATTAAAAAAGTAAAAAAGTCAAATACTAAAACTTTCCCACATTCTATATGGCTTCATATCTATTAGACATTGTTTGTGCAAGTAATCCCTTTCTAGGTTTAAATTGGAATTGGAATATAGCTAGCAATCCAATCCATGTATATTGTCAAGCATTGTGGGAGAATAAATATAAAAGGAACTATGCACAACCATGTGACTTATTTCTTTCTCCTTTATACAGATTAATTTTCTACAAAGAATGTCCAAGACTGAGTGAAGAAGCAATGAAGTTGGTAAACAACATTGGCAACTTGTACCTAAAAGAGAAACATACTTATTTGATAATTTATGGGGTTATTTTTTCCCCTCATCTAATGCCCAAGTATGTTCCTTACAGACTTGTGCTTGGAGAAATAGCCTATCAAACTATCCTCAGGGCTCAATGCTTCTTTGGCAAAGGATTCAAGAAAGAGAACCTCCATTCCATATAATATGTACATTGGTCACCATGGGCTTATGAATTCTAAATAGGCCAAGCAAGAGGCCAATGCCATGCTTGAATACAGATTTCCTCAATGAACATTCAAGGAACATGATAATAAAGGGCTTGTTGCAAAACATAGTATTTATGTTTCTATCTCTTATCCATATGCTCATGTACAATGGGGCCATGAGCTACCTTATGAAAATGCAACCTCATGGAAGGAGGTACTAGAAATGTTGAAACCAAAAGATCCAACTTCTCCACATGGCATGAGCTCAAACGAATGATTAAGATGAAACAAAAAGTATTCGAGGCTGAAAATTCAAGAAAGAAAGAAGAAGAAATAATTAAGGCAAATACAGATAAAGTGAGACTGGAAGAAGAACAGAGGATTAAAGAAGAGGCAAAGAAAGAAAAGCTTGAAAGAGAAGAAAAAGAGTTCAAGCAGGTAACAATGGATCTAAAAAAGAATCTAGAAGAAGAAAGAGTTGAGCAAGAAAGAAAATTAAAGGAAGAAAAAGATAAGAGGTTGCAAAGAACAAGGAAGCCAGACAAGAACATCATAATACTAATAAACCAACATAGCGACTTGTACAACAGCAATCTCAAATTGATCAACCTCCTAATAATAGATTTATTGATTTAACTATGAAAGACTTAGTCATCCCAAAACAAAGTACATCAATAGGGAAAGACATCAAAGGAAAAGACATTGAAATGGAATAGGTAGCTACTCCTAGTAGCTTAGAAAACACTGTTTCTTGGGGATAATAGAGTACAATAGACTCGATTGATGAAGTATTTGTTCTTGAACTAATTGCTTATAATAAGAGAGAAAACCATAGCTAAATAGACTCAAAGGAGGAGAAGAATTGGCCTAGACAACATGGTCATTTGTACCACTGAAGAGCAAGTCTTGATGCAAAAAGAGCCAAACTAATAGAACATCTCTTAGTAGAATTGGATATTACCCATGCCACCTTAGACAAAGCTAAATTGAAGGTAGTTGATGTACAAAGTCTAGAGAAAAAGATTGCACTACTAGAAAACCAAGTAAAATATTACAAAACTGTATAGGGCCTAATTGAAATTTATGTAGAGCATGCACTAGAGGAAGATCAAGCTAATGTAAAGGTAAAAAAATATTTCATTTCCAAAGCATTTTAGTTACAAGAGCTTAGTTTAAAATTATCTTTTTTTTATAAAGAAAATTTGATGTGGAAGGAGAATCGAGGAAAAACTCAAGACCAACTTGAGTTCATCAAGCAAATCCAGAAGCATAGACTCGGGGGTGAACCTCGTAACATCGGGATTCTGAGCAAAATTGATACTTATAAAATTGAGCAGGACTTGAGCTACTAGAACAAGGTTGCTCATGAAGCATAAAAACAAATTGAAGAGTGGATGGCTTGTATTAAAATTTGGGATTTCATTGAAGATACCACCACTTGATGTCAACTCCCCTCCTTTGGTCCTAAAAAAATTTATCCAACAAACCAAGGTTTACATAAGTTTGAGGATATGGTAAAACTACACAAGTCTGAGGTGCTAAGCATATCAACTATTGAAAAGCGATGTCTTCAAAAGTTGTTTATTAAAGAATCAAATAAGGCAACTCATCTTGAATGCACCTTCCCTAAAGTTGCCAATATATTAAAAGATTTAATAGGGAATTACCAACTTTAAGAACCCCTTGTAGGCATCATATATTCCCTTATAATGATTTATGTAAAGTTTGTTTTTATCAATGGGATAAGTACGACAAAGAAGTAGTAGGGAGAAAACCCCCAGTTCACCTGAGGCTTATGTTTTAGTTGGTTACTATAACCAATTTTTATAAATGTATTTATAGTAGGATTTGAAAAGCAATCTAAGTTTTTTGAGGGATTATATTGTAAATAACTAGTTCGAATACATTGATGAATTGAGAAGCCAATAATTGGCCAAATAACTTAATAATTTTATCATTGAAGGAAGATTCCATGCGATAGTATGTTGTGGACTTTTCTGCAATTTGACTTATAGCATGGATTTTTGTAAGAAAAAAAAAATGTGCACTACAAGCTATCTTAAACCAACATTATCATGTCTTTCATTTATTTTCTTTGGCAAATCTATAGTAATTTATTTTGTGTTTAAGTTTAGATTCTTCTTTTATTGGAAAGTATTGTTATTCAATTTGATGAGTTCCTATATAACTATTTCTTAGATCCTAAAGGATAAATAATAATATTTCCTCTACATTGAGAGCTAACTCTCAAGACAGTGTTTTTATTTCAAACATTATTAGATAGCAAGTTTGTTTTCTCTCTTATCAATCTTTAAAAAACTATGGAAAAAAGCACATCACAAAAAACCTAAAGCTCGTCAAAAGGTTGTTGGATTGTTAATACAGACAGTTTTTCAATATCAAACAGAGAAGAGTTTAATTGGGCCTCTTCAATGGGTTAAACCCCTACTATTGGCATTTGGGTATTTTCCCCATCAATAGATTTTTATTCAATCAGATGAATCTTTTAAAATGGTTTATTAGATGTTAATAATTCAACATAATCCATGTTCCCATGAGCTAACGTTCCCACTCATCTTATGTGTATTACTTGCAATACTAAAATCTATAAGATGTTGACAATTCAACATAGTCCATGTACCTGTGATCTAACATTCCCACTCATGTTATTCATATCATTCACAATATTAAAATCTATGATTGTGTCATTTTATAATTTATATGATTTTATACCCATCTAATCTCATAACCATAAATCAATAATCTCTTTCTCACACAAATTCAATGGATGTTACAAAAATTTAGTGGGGTTTGAGGGAGATGAAGAAGTTAGGGTTTTGCAAGTTTGGAAGTTAGGGTTAGGGAATCTAATAGTATCAAGATTATGGGGTGAAAAGAGAAACTTTTGGGATTTTCTAAAGACCCCTTGGATGGGATATCAACATTCTCCAAGGGTCTATTCACCATCTCTTCCCTAGTAAATATAGAATTGTTAAGTAATCATGGGGGCAAGGGATTTGTGGACAAAACATTAGGAGTTTGCACCCAATCCTTCCCCTATGTGCATGAAGGATATGGGTCTAAGTCTGGGTATTATATTGACACAGATCTCAGAGAAAGTAAAGGAACATTCAAGGCCACAATAAACACACTATATGATCATAATTCAAAGAACACTAGGGGTAACTCATCCTTAGACTTGGTTATGCATGCATTGTTTGCTTTGTTTGAGCTTCATAAGACTAGATCTATTAATGATTTAGGATTGCTAGAGGAAAACGCCACTTGTGAACTATGTTAACCTCTTTGGCACAAAGCAGAAAGGGAGGATTTGTGAGGATCTATTTTGGTTAAGTGAGGTAGAACGTTGTTGTAAGGAGAAGGTGCCTCCCAAGCCATCTAGTCAAGGTTGTGGGGTGGTGGATGGAAATAAGTGAGTTGAGTCACAATCAAACTTGGGGAAAAGAAGCAAAAAGGTGTGTGTGAAGAAAAAAAATGAAATAGGTTAGGCTAGTGTTGGGATACAACACTAAAATGCACTAAGTTGTGGAACTTGCAAACTAGGCTTTGATTGGGCATTTCCATGGTTTCCAAGTGTCAAAGAAGTCACTCTAGGCTTGAATGGAAGGTGAATGGAAGCAAGTGTTTACCTACCACCGTTTCACATGTTGGTACGAGGATGGTTGGCATTTATTTTTTTGGTGTAAAGTTGATGCTTCAAAAATATTGGGGTCGCATTGGCTATGGGGCCACTTGCCACTTTCTTTGAAAAAGTGGAGTCCTTGTGTCACCTTGAGATTGGAACAAACATGTCTTCAACCAATGTGGCTCACACTATCAAGCTTACCGCTAGACTTGGTCAATGGATGTTTTCAAGGAAATAGCTAATAGCCTTGGTTCCTTTATGGATGTCGACAATAGTTTTGAGAATTCAAATTCTTGAACTATAGCTCATATTGTAGTGGCAATGGATTTGTAAGTAGGTTTGGTGGAGGAGATTGTTTGAGAAAGGGACCTTCACCATTGTGAAGGTTTAGATTATCTAGGCATATCATTCAAGTGTAAAACATGCCATGTCTATGGACATTTAGCCTATGGTTGTGCTCAAGTTTTTGAAGAAGGTATGGGTCATGAAAGACAATGGGGTATCCTCTCCAAAGAAGGGAAGGGACCTTGTCTCACCCAAAGAAGAGGAAGGGGAAGTGGATATGAAAATTAGTGGTCTCTAGTGAAGGAATCAAACACAAGAAAAGATGGGTCGTTGTCACCTAAACCAATGGTAGACAATGATGAAGGTTTGAGGACCAAGCAGCTCTGATTTTTTTACTCAGGATATCTTTGGATCAATGGCACAAAATCCAATAAAGGACGTTGTCATTAAGGGCTCACCTTCTCCTAGTTCGAGTAAGTCTCTCTCTACCTCTATGAATTTGGTTTTATTTGATAAGGATCCTCAAATTTTAGACCTCAAGACTTGCACAAACCTGGGAGTATATAAGGTAGGACTTGCTTCAGGGAAGAATGGAGGGAAGTTGGGTCAAGGCATTATAGGGTAGTATTCCCCTAGGTCTGAGGATCCAAGTGAGGGGGTAAAACTCTTTCTACCAGTATGAATTTGGTTTTATCTATTGAGGATCCTCATAATTTAGACCTCAAGACTTGGCCAAACCTAGGAGTATATMAGGAAGGATTTGCTTTGGGGRMAAAGGAGGGAAATTGGTTCAAGGGCCATTATCCCCTAGCTCTAAGGATCYARGTGGGCMGGWAATTTTAGAAAAGGTGTTGGACCAATCTATGGATAATAAGGAAAATAGGGAGGGTCTAGTGGAGACTTTTCAAGGGACCCTTAAAATCAATCCATGCCGCAAAGGATGGCCATCCATGATTTTTTTTACCTTTAATGCTCAAGGTTTGGGCAAGCCATCCAAAAAWATCCCTAAAGAGATTTGTGGATCTTCACAACCCAAATGTAACTCCGATACAAGGAACAATGGGGGAAGGGGTTACAATTTCAAGGGATTTGCATAAACTCTTGGGAGATTGGACATTTTGTTTGTAGACTCTATAGGAAGATCGGGAGGGTTGATCACTAGATGGAAGAATAGATACATGAGACTCTAACTTCGTGATTTTTGAATCAAGTTTTGGCATTGAACTTAACCTCTCTAGAAATGGGGGAAGCTTATTCAATTGTAAATATTTATGGTCCCTATGAGGATAGAGTGACCTTTTGGGAAGGTTTGTTTGCTCAATACTTTCCAAGAGGGAAATTTTTTTATGGATGGGAATTTGAACTTCACATTGAGTAGCGCTAAGATATGGGTGCCAATATTGCACGATCTAACCCTTTCACTGATTTTTTAAGATAGACAAGGTTAGATTGATGGATGTGGAGCCAATAAAAATTGTCCTTGCAAGAAGAAATATGAGGCTATAGGATGACCAAATGATTAGACTAGTTGCTAATATCAAATCCTGTTATAAATGATCAAATTAGGATAAGAACATGGATTGAGGTGGTAGGTGAATCAAACCAACGATTTGCCAATGTTTATTCAATTTGCAAAGGAGAATACTAAACCCCCTAGCCCTTTTTGGTTGGAGGATGATGAATTTTTTACTCTATTAAACGTTGAACAAAAACCCTATCATGATACCCTTAAAGAATCAGCAAGCATTCAATTTGTTTTTAATATTAAGGCTGTTAGGAAGGTATTTTCTTCCTGGGCTCATGAGAAATGAAGGATGAGCAAGAATTAGCTTTCATTGGAACAAAATTGCAGATTTTTATGCTAAGGAGATAGAGGGTTTTTCTAATGAATCCTCCAAAACCATGTAAAGGAGTTGGAACAAAGAAAAAGAGGAAACTTCTTGCAAACAGGGAGACTCTTTGGAGACTTAAAATAGGGCCTTATGGTTATCAAAAGGTGTTGAAAACACAAAATATTTCCACCAATATGCATATCTTACGGAGAATGTTAACATAATATGGAAAGCACTGGGAGAAGACGGTACCACAACTCACAATGTTAAAAACATTGCATAGTTAGGATTGGAACACTTTGGGAAGATATATAAAGAGGAAGAGAGAGCAACTATTGGAGAGATACTTGAGATGATTTCTTTCTTTCCTAGTTTTGCGAAAGAGGCAAACAATGAGAAACTATTGGAGGCCATTTCCAAAGAAAAAATACAAGGGGCACTACATAGCTTTCAAAAGGACAAAAGTCCTAACGCCAATGGTTGGGGAGTGGAATTTTTTATTTGTTGTTATGAATTAGAAAAATATCTTTTAAAAGTTATATAGGAGTCAACAAACTCTAGGAAGGCTCTAGCAGCATTCAATTCCTACCTTTATTGCCCTAAATCCAAAGAAAGACAATCATTGCTCCTTTGAAGATTACAGGCTTATTTTTTTGTGCAATTGTTTTATAAAATTATAGATAAGATCGTAGCTCTAAGGGTAAAGAAGCTTATCTCTGAGTCAATTTCAAATGAGCAGTTTGGCTTCATTAATGAGAGGCACATTCATGATGCAATTGGAATGACACAAGAAGATGCATTCAATAAAAACAAAAAAATTATCAGCTATGTTTCTGAAATTGAATCTCTTAAGGAATAAATTCAACTAGCTGGTTGTATGTTAGCTCATGTTGATTTACCTTAGCTTCTATGTTCATTTTGTAAACTAGATTATGAGTTGTCTAAATTCAGTATCTTTTGCAATGCTAGTCAATGGTTCAGCATCAAGTTTTTTAGGCCTCGAGCAAGGATGCCCTTTGTCTCCTCTATGATTCTTGATAGGCGTTGAAGGACTCTGTAGGGCTTTGCTGGAGGCAAGGAGGTCTGGCTCACTTAAAAAAGAACTCAACACTATGGCATAAGCTCTCTCCAATGAAGGTCTTGGCATGAGTGTCTAGGCAAACACTGAAATCCAAGGACGGTCAAATCTCTGAATATTCCCTTTAGTGTTGGATTGAATAACTCCTATTTTCTATGCTTTACATAAAGAATGCAAACTTCAATCCCTTTTAGTGTTGACAGATCCTACTTAGGGTCTAATCTATGATCAATTTTTTTATGGCATTATGCGCTAGAATCCAATGATGGTCAAATCTCTGAATATTCCTTCTCAGAGTTCAATTGAACAGCTTCTCTACTTTATGTAGTCAGTGCAAATAAGTGTTGTCTAAACATTCTACGTTTTGACCTTTTTCACCGGAATCCGACAATATAAATCTGGGTGAAATCACAATTTCCTGTTGCTTAAATTGCATTTCTGAACACATAAATGGATTCAGTGTCACAAAAAGCACCTAGGGCACTTGGATTATACATATTTAACCACTGAAATCAGTAGATCCAAAAATTTCTCACCAGATTTCAGGCAAAATTAACCGGATAATATCCCCAGAAAAGGGCCAAAATGTAAAATGTTTAGCCTACAGCATCCAAATATATTTCAATCCCTTTTCAACATTGGAAGAATCTGTTCATGGTATGATCTGTGATCAGTTTGAACTATTTATGGGATCATGGCTCTCCTTTTTGAAATATTCCTGCAACGACTGCTGGAAAAGCTTATGTATAATTTCTGCCCAACATTTCAGTTTTGAATCAGTAGAGTGTGTAGATATAAACAATTTTAGAGCCTTTTGAGATCAACTCTGAGGTCAACCACGGTCTATTTTGATTTTTTTGACATAAGATCAATCTATTGAATGGTCTTGAAATGCAGATTGCATATGCAAAATGTAACAGCTTTTCTTTATTAAATGGAAATTATGATTTTGTTTTAAATTCAAATGAATACAAAATTCAATCATGGTTTTTAATAAATATTTTCAAATTATATATATATATATATATATATATCCACTTCAAAAAGAAATTCAAAATGACATGAATTTTATAGTGCTATAGCAATTATATTATAATAAAAGTTATAACATTTACCATTATGGTAATAAACCCTGTAACCTTTCATCTCCAAAGAAGTTTAGAATGTAGTTCTTTTAGAAGCTGGTGAATATAACAAATGGGAAAAAGAGTCCCGATTAGAGTGTTTAAGAGTTGCTTCTTCAACAAATCTACAGTTGATCACAAAGCTCTTCGTTGCTTTGTTATATGGATACTATAGCTTTCAAGAAACTACATGATATTTAAAATGGATACTATAGCTTTCAAGAAACATGATATTTAAAAGAATGGAAAGAGGTCTAGGATGATGGCACATCAAATTAGACTTTCTTACAATGGCTCCTAAAAACCTGAAAAGATAAAGCTTCCAAAAACTCTCTGAAGCTCTGAAATAGATTTTTCAAAAGTATGGGGGTTCTTCAATTAAGCCTGTCAAAAAGGAAAGTGTAGATCTTGAAGTATTTTATTCATATCTAAAAATAATTTTATTCATTTCAAGTATGCAAGAGGTCAAGGTACAAACAACAGCACTGAATGTATGGCTCTATAGCTTCCTGAAATGTGTAACAGACAGGTATTGATACCCTACAAATATTTAGGGATTCAAAGTTTTTAATGGAATGGGTCGATTGTAAAAGTTTTATTGAAAATCTGGTTCTTTCTCCAATATTGAACAGAATTCTTGAGGTAGCGCTCAAATTTAATAATATCTCTTTTGCACATATCCACAGAGAATTCAATGGTGAGGTTGACAAGCCTAAAGGAGCTCTTTTATTGCAGGAAGGAACATATTCTGAACAGGGCTATAGAGATGGAGAAATCCATCAATATTTTGATCTTTATTTTTATTAATGTTTTCTGGACTGGACTGTAATGACTGGTGTAATTGGATACAGAGTAATGTGGGTTAATGAAAAGATATAAAAAAATCTTTTGGGATCTATCCTTTTTATGCTTTAATGCATAATCAGGGGACTTTAATGCACAAGAACATTATAATATATTAGGATTGTTTATAGTTTTGATAATATAGAATCTTTCAAGATTCAAGGGGTGTTGAGACAACAACACAATGCATATTCTGATTTCAGTTCTGCAATATCAAATATAAATTATTTTTCCTAAAATAAAACCTATAACCTTTCATGAAAATTATAGACAATAAATGATAAAGATATTGTAACAAGAATAGACAATTTTAATATTAACAACTAATTATAACATTCTTAATATCTATGCAATGTATATTAATAATGATGAAATGGATAATTCTGTTCTTTCAATAATATATCGACATAAATGTTACCATATTCATATATAGGCTCTATTTACCATTCAACCATAGGCCAATGGACTAAGTCACTACAGAAGTCAACTGCACTTAACATTCAAGTGAATGGGCCAATGGACCAAGTCACCACAAAAATCAAACTCACTTACCATTCAACAATACGACAATGGACTAAGTCCACCACAAGTCATGACAAGGTCTTGAAAAACAGTTGCTTCAGTATTTGGCTTTCAAGTCATGGGGCCAAATATGAAGGTGTTCCACCAATAGGAGTAATCCAGATATTGGATATTGTAGTTATATTGTTCGAATGCCTCCTATRGAGATGTAAAATTAGTTAYAAAGCATCGGATTCACTGATCCGAATGCAATCACATTTTCACTAGCAGCTTAAATGACAAGTAATAGAAATGAAAAACCACACATCAAAATCAGTCATAAACATGACCACCGTATTTCACTGATTAACATAAAATGCARTTGGAGTTGGATACAACTTCAAATGATTGGTAAAGGAAATGCGAAGAGTCACAACAGAACATTACATTGCAGTAGACAATACTAGCTTAAATCATAATTTGTATTTCTTCCAGAGCTATGACAGATGGCCAGAATCACAGCTATGACAGATATAAAGTCGTTCTGCTTGTTGTGATATTTAAAACTGTCCAAACCAATTAYCATATTTTACACGGAAAGTAAAGAGCAAATGAAAGCTTGGACACAAACCRAAGTGTTGTTAATAGTTTATCCTGGACCAACTTTAGGAATATCATAATGCTCACTGAGATTTGCTAAATATTGGTTGAAATCTTCAATTCGTTGTCTGTGTGATTTGGTTGCCAACCTCGCCAGCCTTCTTACATCTAACTGGTCCCTTTGTTCCTCATATTTCTTCTCAGCTGCCGTGCGATGGTCTTCATAAACAGATTGCTGTGCTTCAGTGCCTCCATTTTCAGCCTCACTAGTCAGTTTAGGATCAGATTCTGAATCATTTGTTGAAGATATTGGTGTCTCTACCATTGTCAAATTCTGCTCATAATGTATCTTTTCTTTCTTTTTCTTTTTAATGCCGCCAGCTTTTACATCGAGAGCTTTTCCTTTCAGCTTCAGCTTTCCTCCCACCACATTTCCATACGATGACATCCTTTCCAATGATGAGCACTAAATAATTTAACCTTTAGTCAGAAACTTCATTTTTTGGACTGGAAACTAGTTGAGCTGTTTAAAAGAAGTAAAATGAATTAAAATCCCTAGCCCTCACAAACTTACATGGACCATGTCAAAATCAGATTCCAGACCAAACGGGAAGAAGTTTACCAACCAATTAGGTTTAAAGAAAGGCAAAAGGCACAGAAAAAAGTTTCTGTGCTAAAATAGAATCTCAACCAGAAGACTCAGTGTGCTGGACAATAACTGTAAGAATTAGAAATGAAGCAGGTCAAAATAATCTATATCTATAAATCGTAACCAACTTTCCATAGAAACCCATTCACAGAAGAATACAGTAGGCAAACATCTGAGTCCACCCCACAAACTCATTTAAGACAAACGAATACTATCAGCAGAGATCCAACCCATTGCTCACACCAACCTAAGTGCATGCACCATAACAGAGAGAGCTAGAAACATACTACCCAGATAAATGTATAGACACTGATAGACTACTAATGTTGGAAATGTTTTAGGAAAGCCCAAAATCATATAGCCGTCAACTTAAGTGCAAGCACCATACCAGACAGATCTAGAAGGATACTACCCTAAGATAAATATATAGACACTGACAAACTACTAGTGTTGGAAATGTTTTAGGAAAGCCCAAAAGCATATAGCCAGCCATGTATTCTATGTTAACTAGCACAGCAATCTTAACCCCAGATCTATTTAGCACCAAGATAGGTCAACAAATTCGAAATGTGGATCCTCAAATACTATTTAATCATATTGATGTTGCCATCTCATGTTTCGATCCCTGTGTGTTTAATAGATCCAGGGTTTAGATGGATCTATCATAGTTTACTATTTTTTGTTGTAAATATAACAGCTAAAACTGCATAAAATTAATATATATTCACAGAGTTTTATCCAAAATATTTACCACAATTGAGTCCCAAGTGCGGAAACCTGTATTCTCTTATTTATTTTTTATTTTTGTCATTGACAGGTGTTCTTGTCTGGCTTATATATAGTAATGGATCCTTCTCCTCATCCTCTCTGCATAGCCATTTCAAGAGCCTGCATTGTTAGTGTTGGAAATGTTTTAGGAAAGTCCAAAATCATATGGCCATCCATGTATTCTACGTGAATTTGGTGCAGGACATGTTAGAAATAGTAAATACATACATATATATATATATATATATATAAAACTAGCAGAGAGCAACCTTAACCCCAGATCAATTAAGCGCCAAGATAGATCCAAAAACTCAAAATGTGCATTCTCAAAGACTATTTAACCATACTGATGTTGCCATCTCATGTTTTGATCCCTCTGTGTTTAATAGATCCAAGGTTTAGATGGATTCATGCTAGTTTATTGATTTTTTTTGTAAATATCTGATAAAACTACATAAATTAAAACTTAATATATATTCACACAATTTTATGCACAATATTCACACAGTTTTATCCAAAATATTTACAGCAATGAGTCCCAACTACGGAAACCTGTATTCTCTTATTTATTTTTTATTTTTGTCATTGACAGGTGTTTTTGTCTGGCTTATATATAGTAATGGTTCCTTTCCTCATCCTCTCTGCATAGCCATTTCAAGAGCCTGCATTGCCCTTTTTGGACAAAGCCTATAGCATGTATCAACTTCGTGTCCAAACTTAATGCAATGGGATTATCATTTTGCTTTTAGAGAGACAATTACCTTTATCTTTCTTTATTAAGAATTATTTGTTCACTTTTCCAGGTATAGTGCTTCTTTACCAGAACAAAGTTTGCATTCTTGTCTGGCTCATCTACTTCGCAGTTATGACACCTGGAGCAGGGAAACAGTTACAAGTTTCAGATATGATACTTTCACAATTTCAGGAAACCGGGAACTGGCTGGGAAACATTTCCTATAGATACTTCCAGGATACATTTCCCCAAAGTTCCCCAAGAGTTTCCATTGACAGGTGTTCTTGTCTGGCTTATATATAGTAATGGTTCCTTTCCTCATCCTCTCTGCATAGCCATTTCAAGAGCCTGCATTGCCCTTTTTGGACAAAGCCTATAGCATGTGTCAACTTCGTGTCCAAACTTAATGCAATGGGATTATCATTTTGCTTTTAGAGAGACAATTTCCTTTATCTTTCTTTATTAAGAATTATTTGTTCACTTTTCCAGGTATAGTACTTCTTTACCAGAACAAAGTTTGCACTCTTGTCTGGCTCATCTACTTCACAGTTATGACACCTGGAGCAGGTAAACAGTTACAAGTTTCAGATATGATACTTTCAGAATTTCAGGAAACCGGGAACTGGCTGGGAAACATTTCCTATAGATACTTCCGGGATACATTTCCCCAAAGTTCCCCAAGAGTTTCCATAAAGTTTCCTACTGGAAACCTTCATTGTATGGAAACAAGACTCAACCCAGAAGTTTCAGTCTCATTGAATGATGGCTAACTCTCATCATCCTTCTGCATAGTCATTCGAAGAGCCTTACACTGCACTTTTAGGATGAAGCCTATAGTACATGCCAACATGTCTTAAATTTTGGCAATGGATACCATCTCTCCACTCAGTCTTTCTTCTTTTAGGATGAAGCCTATAGTACATGCCAACATATTGTAAATTTTGGCAATGGATACCATCTCTCCACTCAGTCTTGGCAACATGTCGTATAGTACATGCCAACATGTCGTAAATTTTGGCAATGGATACCATCTCTCCACTCAGTCTTTCTTCTTTAGAAAAACTGTCATTTTTAATGATCCTTTGCTCAGGTTCAATCCAATGTAATTGACAACTGAAACACTAGCTTCATCAACATCTGAAATGCTACCAATATTTTAGATATCTCAAAGTTAAAGTTAGTATTCCATAAACTTGCACTTTATCTTCCTGTCCTCATCTCATACTTCCAGATGTATCGTAATATTAGTGAATTCAGACTATCATAGTAATCTGTCACATGTTAGTCACAGTTTTGGTGTAGGCATTACCAATCGATGAAGGGCACATTTCCATATCCATTGGGATAGAAGTACTTCTTTGGAGCAACCTTAAATTCCTGCCGAGAGGTGATAAACTTGCTTCTAATGCATGTCCCTTTAGATTAAAATTTTATTTGCACTCGATATTAATAGTAGCAAAGGTGGTTTACCGCAATATCAACATGCAATTGGAAAGAGAAATAGATCTCCAAGATTTCAAGGCAAGTTTTAGATTTCACAGCATTTATACCGTGCCTTCAAATACTACTCCATAAGCAGACGGCGCAGACCTCCCAAACAATGGCGAGAATGTCGGTGCCTGATGAGCATGGAGTTACATTTGAGCACTGTGCCTCACCAGCATAAAGTCAAAATCACCTCTTCTTTGAAGGATTGGGGCTCTTATCTGTTTTTTCCTCCAGTTTTTTTATCTAGCAATGACTCAGCAGTAGCCTAAGAGTGACAATCACAAACAAAGTTTCTAAATCAACTCTCAGATTCAGGACTCATCAAACACACCGCAACCCTCATTTGTGAGTCTTGCAAGTTGCAAGCAAACATTTGTCAGCTCCAAGTAGAGGCAACTCCCATCTCCAGCACTTGAAAAGGGCCTGCAAGGCCCAATTGTGAGTTACGAGTTGGAATAAGATCACAAGAGGTTCCCATGGTGAAATGACCAACCCCCTTGGTGTCAAATCAGCATGAATATGCGCTGTAGAGTATCTCAAGCTGTTTTTTTTTGCCTGAAGCTAGATTCAAGAACACATCTTGCAGAAATCATTGCAGGTTAATTCACAACTAATCGGGAGTAATTCGGCTTGAGAGTTGATTGATTGATTAAACTGAATCAAAGACAGAATTGGCTTATAGCAGTAAATCAACCATGTTTCCCCCATTGGAAAACAGAATGAACATCATTTGGTGCAGCAGTGAAAAGCTCTTTGAAACCCCAAAATAAAGCATAGAAAGAATTACTAGTCAGCCTACACTGGACTATCATGGTTTTGAAAATCATCCTGTTGTATATGTCTAGAATCTAGATGCTGTCTAGATGCCACTCATAGAGGAAAGGCTAAGATTTGAAGTTTAAGGAGGGTATCACTCCTTCCAACTTCCATGAGTAATAAGGCTCAGCTCATGGAGAAAATGTATTACAAGTATCCATCAATTTTTGTAGTTCAACAGATAGCCTCCCTCTGGTTTTTCAAATATAGTTTGATATTTTCCTTTAATTGTACTATAAAATTTGGATCCACTATTTTGTTTAAAATTAACCTTAGTTTAGATGAATTGATAACATGTATTTTATTGCATATACTTATTGAAGAGAGTGAATCCTATTACATTACAAGCAACCATCCCTTTTTTTGTAATTTGAGAGTCGGCCTCCCTTTGGTTTTGAAAAACAATTTATTCATTAATTTCCTGATACATCGATAAGGCAAGGTTGTACACCTTAGTTCCAGCACTTTATGTGATGGCCACAGCAGCTCTGGGTTACCTTATTCATCATCAGACTTTGCAGGGTTTGATCAAGGGTATTACCCTACCCAGGCCAAACACTGGCCAAATGGTCAATGGGCATTTCGTTGATGACTCTTTTCTTACCATTCCAGAGGACAAGATGCCAATGGACAACACCCTCAACTGTATTCATATTTTTAATGAAGCTTCAGGTTCTAGGATCCAACCAGCCAAGAGTCAGTGTTATCAGTGAGCCCAAGAGGCCATTCCAGACCGGCTTGCCAACCAGCACTGATCCTGGATTCACCCTGGTCAAGACTTCAAGTTTCTGGGATTCCTTTCACCTTCCTGGCCTTGTCCAAGACCCTTTGGGAAGTAGTGCTCCAGCATATAGATAAGAAGGTGGACAAATGGATCGGCCTGTCCAGACTCCAGAGTGATGAGATTTCAAATTTTTTCTAAAATTGTAGCTGCCATTCGTGTATTATTTGTCGTGTTGGGTCCCCCTTCTCAAGCAACCTCTCAACAKCTCCTTCATGACTTTCCCTGGGTTGRCCTGCAAGGAAGGGCRGGTTTTCATRTAATTAATTGGGAGCTTTGTTGCACTTTGAAAGATTGGGGCAGMTTGGGGATGATTGGGTCAGCCCACCAAGCACAGGCCCTATGTGCCAAGTGGGTTATAAGAGCTATGGAAGAGCAGGAAAATTGGAAGGTCCTCCTCCAAAATCGTATTCTGCAAGGATCCCTGTTTGAGGAAAAGTGTTGGCCAAATCTCAATTTCCAATCTAGATTGTTAACTCCAACAAAGGTACATATTCAAGGCACACTTTTCTGGTGCAGAGGATCTAGAAGGCCAAGAAAGCCATCAAGCAGCATTTAAGCTGACAGGGAGACTCCTTGGGCACTGACCTATCTTTTAACAATCATTGCATTTGGTGGTCTTCCTTGGTTCTTTTTGAAGAGAAAACTCTGGCTGAATTCCCTTGGTTTTCAGCTAAGAGACCCTTCCAGAAGATTGATGAGCAAGCCCCAGATCTTTATGATGGCAGCTCCCATCGATGGAAAAATGGGCCACTCTAGAGGATAGAATTGTCTTGCTTGACCCAACAAGGCTATTGTCGAAAAGGTCTGAGATCTGATAACAGATGATTTATTTCCTAAACTAGGTGTGGCTAGCCCAATAGCTTAGAGGAAAGACTGGAAGTGGAGCAGTTCTAAATCATTCATGAAATATAAGCCAGCAAGATGGATATCAATGGTTAAGTATCAAGCCAATGCCAGATACCAAATTAAACAAGCTATGAAGGCTTGGCTCTTAACAATCTAAATGGCTGGTTTAGCTCCATTCAATGTAAAAATCTTTTATCAAGCCTAAAAGAGTTGTAATTGTTTGGTCCTCTATTCTGGCCAGCCTTCCTCTTAGTCAACCCCTGAAATATCTAGGAATTTCATAGCCCAAATGCCACTTTGTCAAAAAAAAGAAAAAAGAAACTGTCAAGCATCTATTCTGACTCTGCCCTTATGCCAATCAGCCTGGGAATGGGTTTCAAACCTATGTGGTCAGTGCCTTCCTAGGTCTATTGCCTGGAAGTCTATTCTCCTCAATGATAAGCTCACATAGGCCATAGAATTCACTGCCGGATGACAACTTGTTAGAATAGAGCTTATGGTCTTTATATGGGAAAAACGGAATAAATGTATCTTTAAAAATGCTCATGTTGATTGATAAACCTGCTAAGATGGACTCTCATCTACGCAAACTTGTGCTTGTAGACCCAACTCCAAGACGGGAAGGTGAAATTGGCGTTGGCACACCTCCAGCAACTGATGGAATTCTAAAGGTCATCCCCATCCACTATGTTTTGGGTCCCCTCAGAAAGTTACTCTCATCCTAGCGCACAGCTCATTTCATCGATTTGGTAGCAGGCCATGCCATAAAACAAGCAACCTAGTTCAAAAGCGCAAATAAACTTTGGAGCCAAAGCTGTGAGCACCACAGCCATCTGCCTCCTCATCAGCCAAAGAATGACAAGTTCCCCAAGCTGGACTTGGCTATTTCAATGGAGATGCAACCAGAGCAGCAGGAAGAAGATGGATGGGACACCACCCAACCTGTTGATGATCCAACATTTACTGGGTGGGGCCCAAACCCCAATGATCACTATCCACTGGATATAGGATCCATTGTCGCTGCTTGATGTTTATGGTTATCTTTATTGTGGCCATCTGGCCACCATACTTGTTTTCAGTTCCTTGCCTTTTGGTCCTTGGCCATGTGATTTTGATCTTGTAGCACCTTTAAGGCACAGACTATATTTTTTGACAGCCCCTGGCCCCTGGGACACCTCTGGCTTCTAGTTTTTGCTTGTGGCCACTGCATGTGTGGCCAACCTTTTTTCTATCCAATGGATATACATATCATTCCATTTCAATGAAAGTTTAAAGGAAGCATTTTATTCAAAAATTAGTTTCCTGATACTAATTTAGTTATGTCATAAATTTGGAACAACAGTTTTGCTAAGAATTTAGGCTAGTTTTGATAAGTTGATAACACCCATTTTACAACATATACTTGTAATGTTTTCTTTCATTTGATGAATATTGAAGAAAGAGAATCCTAACAGCTTATTTGTTGGAGTGGGTAGGTTGATCTTTCAACAGCTTTCACATCTTCGGAAACTATAAATCTTGATACAAATATTCGGACATTCTTCTGTTGTTGAACAAGAAAATATTTTTTGTAGATAAAAAGGACATGCTGCGGGGGAGTGCCGCCCCCTCCCCCTCCCCCTCCCCCCCTCACTCCCGCTCCCGAAGCGCGCTCCCTTCTCGGAGCGTTTTTCAAGAGCGCACTCCCTAGAGAAAAAAAAAGGCTCCCTGCCTTAAAAAGTCTCATAACCATGCTTGGAAGCGGAACTTTTGGGTGAATATGATGGTGATCA
>ML785515.1:415209-429729 GCA_009831015.1 Picea engelmannii | reverse complement strand
AATGGCCTAAAGCCGACATAAATAAAATAACATTACTAATCTAAATCACAACTAATGGCCTAAGCCGACATAAATAAAATAACATTACTAATCTAATATGCCCCAATTAAGTGGTAATGAGCCAATATTAGGGCTTAACAAGTATCAAGAGGAGCATTAGCATACTCTTGTTGCCATTGTTTAAGAAGATCAAGACACTTCCACCACTCTCTTTGTCTTCATTTCCATTCTTGGACTCTATCAAAGAGGGTGAGTACTTCCTAGTATTGGATTTCAAAGACTTGTAAGCTTTTGTAGAGGTTCCTTTGCACTATTTTGGCCTCATCTTGAATCTCTAATGCATACTCCACAATTTTAGCAGACTCCCCTTTGACCTCCTTGTAGTATTCAACTTGCTTTTTCAAATGGTTGATCTCTTTCTTGTAGTATTCTATGTCTCCAACCATCTTAATCATGTTGGATTCTATAGCTTGGGTAGTGGCCACTTCAACAAAAGCTACAACCACAAGATCTATCTCATTCACATCAAGCAAAGCAAACTAAATGGTATCCACTAGATCTTGATCTATGGTGATATTTCTTTTCCTATGTGTTTATTGAACAATTTGTTTCTAGTTTCCATCCAAATAAAATAACTCTAGCTATGCCACTTCATTTGCCGGCTGGTTTGTATGCACAAATTGTTGTAACCTAGAGCCCATGGGAGATGGAAATCCCATTTCATTGCTCATTCTAAATGAGGACATCATTTTTTTTCCTCATGGGAGTTGGTATTGGTTTACTGGAGGTGATTTAGCCCCTATTTCTCTGGCTACACCCTTGATCCTCTTCTTTTCCCCTTATTCTTCAATGCTTCAATTGTAATCTTTCTTCTCTTTGCCTTAGTTTCTCCTACTACTTTCTTATTTCTCTTCGCTTCTTCCTCAATAGCTCATTGTTTTGTTTAGATTTATCTTTCTCTCTCTAATTCCATTTCATCTTCTTTCTTTTGGGTTTCTTCTTCAATCCTCTTTTTCTCTAACTCTTCTTCTACTACTCATTTTGTTTCCTTGGCCTTAACCTTGTTCTTTAAGAGTTCATCTTCAATTATCCTTTTTCTCTACGTTTCAACTTAAATGGCTTGTTTTTATACTTCATTGTTATCTTTTTTCCTCTTCTCTACTTCATCTTTTGTAACATACCTAATACCCTCTATAGTTTGTTGAAGATATGGGGTACTTCTCAAAACCATAAATTTCCACCAACTTCTTACTCTAATACCATTATGCAATGTACCCAACCATCTCATTAGGTTGAAATTAACATTTTATAACTTTGATACCAATTTCTTCATTGTCCTGAACTTAATTAATTAATTCATGCAAACATGACAATGTAGGATTATGCAAACACAATCAATCAATCTATGGATAATGTCACCATAGTTATAGATGCAGACTTAAACATGCAACTTAACTTGAACAAACTGGAAATCAATTCAATTCATAAAATAAACAACATTAATTCAACACAATTATAAATAAATTATGAATGCTTATCTTTCTACAAATTTGATCACCAATGGGTTGTAGACAAAGGAAATTCCACCCAACCATAGGCTCTTTGTTGTAATTAATATCTTTGCAACAGGGCCACCCCTTAGCTAAGGCCATGAGTCCACAATGCTGAAATCAACTATGGTTGGATCTAACCCTCTCACATGACCAAATTCCTAGAATTCACAATCTACAATCTCTTACAACTATTCCAATCCACCAACCCTCTTTCCCCATTAGCCTGCACCACCCAAGGAATGAAATCCCCTTCTCTACCACGTAGTTCCTCAAGATATCCCACTTCCCTCCATCCTCCAACATAGACTAGCTAGGAAATCTCATTGTTGGGGACTCTAAGGATATCAATTGTAATTAAGTTTCCTTAATGACAACCATTTCCCATACACATAGTCATAATTAACAATTTGTTAGCTCCTACAACTATCCCAATCAACCATCCTTCCTTACCCTCAGTCTGCATAACCTAAGGAATAGAATCCCCTTCTCCACCATGGAATCCCTCAGGCTATCCCACTTTCCTCCAAGGCTCCAGCACAGACTGACTAGAAAATATCACTACTGGGAATCTAGGGATTCTTCGTTGTAACTAAGTTTATACAATGACAATAATTTCCCTTGCACATAGGAAAAATTTCCACATAGTTTCATGACAATCCATTTTCCATAATCCTATTACAACCATACTATGGAAACTTAAGGTCATAGACAAAACTCCTAGGGAAGAATGAACATCAGTACCCCCTTGCATGCCCAAAAATCACAAATTATATTTGCATGCATGGGAGAGACGACATGCCTTCATAAGAAGCCCACACATCTCTCTTTAGGAAACTAATCCCAAGGTTAAGAACTTAGGATAAACATAACCAAAGGCTTAATAAAGCTAAGGTCAAAGAACATACGATAACAAGAAAATGATATTTGTCTTCCCCTTAACCTCCTTTCATTCCCCTCTCATGGATTCATAGCCCCCCATTCTTTTGTCCTTCTCCTTCTGCAGCATGTGATGTATTTTTATTATTATTCCATGTACCATATTACATATTACATCGTTCAATTTTTTATCCATTCATCATGTACACATATACATTAATATTTTGGGGATCAAATCTAGGGTGTTACATTCTGCTCCCCCTAGATTTTGCACCATCCTTGGTGCACATCGCCATTATATACAATAATGTTTTCATCAAAATGTCAAAACAAATGTAGATATGCATCCCACATTGCATCCTCTAGCTCCCATGTCTCTTCTTCAATGATGTAATGGGTCCAATGGACCTTTACCTACCCTATGAATCTATTCCAAAGCATCATTACCTTCATGTCCAATATACACATTGGTTGCACTTGGAAGTCTTGTTCTGGTTTTACTTGAATCAAAGTTCTATCAATGACATGGTTAGGGTCACGCACATACTTTTTCAATAATGACACATGAAACAATTTATGCACTTTTATGGCAGCAAGTAATGCAAGCATGTATGTAGTTGGTCCTATCATATCCAATATCTCAAACATACCACATAATATGGCTACTAGCTTAGTGTAGCTTTGCAACTTCACAAAAAATTTCTTTGGTTTCAATTTCAAAAATACATGCTCCCCAACTTTAAATTCTCTTGGTATTCTGCCTTTATTTGCATAACTTTTTTGTTTGTCCTATGATGCTTTCTATTCTACTTATTCTTGACCATTTTCTCTTCCATTTCTTCGATCAACTCTGGCCCAAGTATTACTCTATCTGCTAGATTGTCCCAACTAATTGGAGTATTGCACTTTCTTCATATAAAGCTTCAAATGAACTCATTTCTAGTGAAGCTTGATATCCATTATTATAGGCAAATTCTACTAAATGCAAGTAGTCTTCCCACTTGGATGGCTTATCCATCACATACATTCTTGACATGTCTTAAATCACTTGATTAACTCTCTCTATTTGCCCATTTGTTTGTGGATGATAGGTTGTACTAAAATTCAAATTTGTACCAAAACAATTAAATAATCCTATTCAAAAGTTTGAAGTAAACTTTGGATCTCTATCCAAAACAATTGCCTTAGATATTCCATGCAACCTATCAATCTTCTTCATGTAAATTTCTGCTATATTATCTACCTTATGAATCAATATAATTGGAACAAAGAGAGCAACTCTTGTTAATTTTTCCACCACTACCATTATTGAATCATGTTGCCTTGTTGTTTTCAACAATTTAGTGATAAAATCAATAGTTACCACTTCCCATTTCCACTTTGGAATTGGCAATGGTTGTAGCAAACCAATTGGATGTCTATGTTCAACCTTTACTCTTTGACATTTCATACACCTTGCTATATAATCAACAACATCATTTTTCATTCCTATCCAAAAGCATTGACTTCTCACTATTGCAATTGTCTTTTGGTAACTGGGATGTCCAACATATGGAACATTATGCATTTCTTTTAATACCAACTTCCTTAATTCATAATAATTAGGGACATATGCTCTATTTTTATGCATAATAATGCCATATTATTCCATCTTATACTCTTCATATTTCTATTGTACATTTTCCTATTGTAATCCTTACTTTACTTGTACGTAATGTTCTCTGAAATAAGAACTTCCAAAATTCTATTTTCCAAATCTAATTTGCACATGCTAATGGTTGTAACATGCATTGTGTGTATTCTTCTACTGAGTGCATCAACAAACATTGTGGTTTGTCTTTAACTGAAATCCCCCCCGCCCCCCACACCCCCTTAAGCAATGTCTCCACATTTTTAGTGCATGAACTGTGGTAGCAAGCTCTAAGTCATATGTGACATAATTCTTCTCATGCTCATTAAGATTCCTGGATTCATAACAAATCACATGTCCATTTTGAGTAAGAACTCCACCAAGTCCCTCTTTGCAAGCATCTATACATACCACAAAATCTTCATTTGAATCAACAATCTTGAGAAATGGTGCACTAGTAAGCAACTTCTTTAACAATTGTAAATTTTCTTCAAATTTTGGTGTCATTCAAACTTAATTCAATTATTTTGTGAAGATGTAATGGGATGAGCAATCTTAGAGAATCCTTATATAAATATTTTGTAGTATCTTACAAGCCCCATGAATGACCTTACCTCTATTATGTTATTAGGTGTAGGCCATCCTCTAATAGCTTCAATCTTCTCTGAATCTAATGTTATTCCCTCCTATGAAATTATGTGTCCCAAGTAATGGAACTGCCTCTAACAAAAAGAACACTTGCTTAACTTAGCTTACAATTGATGCCCTCTTAGCACTTGTAGTACCAACCCCAAGTGTTGTTCATGATCTTCCACTAACTTTGAATAAATAAGAATGCCATCTATGAATACAATGACAAAACTTGTCCAAATAATTTCTAAATATTCCATTCATTAAGCACATAAAGGTAGTTGGTGCATTTGTCTCTCCAAATGGAACCACTACAAATTCATAGTGTCCACACCTAGATTTGAAAGATATATTGCTAATGTCTTTATCCTTTATCCTTACCTAATGGTAGCTTGATCTCAAATCTATCTTTGAGAAGATCTTTGTTTCTCTTAGTTGATTGAACAAATCATCAATTTTGGGTAGAGGATATTTATTCCTCAAAGTGACTTTGTTCAACTATCTAAAATCAATGCACAACCTCAAAGATCAATCTTTCTTCTTTACAAATAGTATTGGATCTCCCCAAGGTGAGACATTTGGGTGTATATACCCTTTCTTTAACAATTCTTCTGATAATTTCATTTGCAACTCTTTCAATTCCGGTGTCCCCATTCTATATGGAGTCTTAGATATTGGTGTAGCTCCAGACATCAAATTAATAGAAAAATATATATCTCTTTTTGGTGGCAATCCTGGTATTTCCTCAAATACTTATTGAAACTCTTGCAGCATTGGAAAGTCCTCAGGACTTGGGATTTTTCACTTGGATGGCTCTTCCATGTGATCTGCATAAAATTGGCATCATTTCATGAAGCATCTCTTCAGTTGTAAGGATGAAATATCCTAGATAGAAATAGGTCTTGGAATTCATTTCATGGTCCTCTGCTTTCCTTCTTCATCAAGACAAGTAAAAGTCTTGTTAAGACAATATATAACCGCATGATGCATCTCCAACCAATCCATTCCAATGAGGTCATCATATGAGCTAAGTGCTATTATATTCAAGTCTACAATAGTGATGACACCATTCATATATAAAGGACAACCTTTGACAATCTCATTGATTTTCCTTTTGGTCCAAGTATCTAGTTGAACCAACCATGATCTCTATGCTTATTGTCAGTCAATTCAATTGCTTAACTTTAAATTATCAACCATGGAGCTCGTAAGCTTGTGAGATGTCGACAAAATATATGCACAAGTAGGCATCTAAATCTAAGCTAAGCAAGTTGAGTAAAAAATTTCAAGAACATGAATTAAAATCAGATGATCTTATGTTGTATGTCGAGTCCTATGGCTTCTCAGCTATCTCTTGGATTCCCTAGGTTAACAACATCCAGACCTTTGATGCACACCACACTCGACCGATCACACTTGCATAAATGCAATTGCTACAGAATTCAACTTAGGTCAATGGACTTATATTTCAACTATTAACCACATTCCTTTGGTTGAAAAGAAAGAGCATCAACTGGTTTTGTGATCACTAAAGAAACTCATCCTTCAATGCCTAACTTTGTAGGGAAACCACACTTGCAGAAATGAAAGAGTATAAAGGAATGAACAATAACTGAAATGAACAACTAATGAAATAACATCACACAACAAAAATGAAGTTGTTTGGGTAAAGCATACCAGAGAGAGGGGGCCATGCCTCTCTTGGCATATGCTGCCAAGAAGGACTACAACAAATAACTCTTGATCTACAACAATAATCTCTCTATTCCAACATCACAATGATTACAATGATCCTTCTCTTCAATATGGAACTCTATGCTCTAGCCTCTCCTTCAACTCTCTACTCTCTAACTCTCTAACTCCTTGACTATTCAAGTTGAATGATATCCTCTCGTATTATACATATAGATTCTCCTTCACAAAAGGAAAAGGTGTTACAACAAGATGAGATCATATCCTAAACAAGTGAATCTGCAACTACCAATCCTAGATCCTAAACATGTGGATATTTCACCACCAAATCTTGGATTTGATCTAAGATAGTTTGAATAAGATAATAACATCATATTCCATGAGATCCATGTGCCCAAATTCATGGATATGGGTCACCACTTGGTCAAACCACTTAGCTACAAAATTGCAGGCTATTTAGACTAGTTTTGGAAATTTCAACCATATGCCCATTGTTTTGTACTTTTTGCAGATTTTCCTCGTGATACATCTAAATGGCCCTATTCTACACAAAATCCATATTTTATATTTTCGAGATTCATCTTCAACTGTTCATAAATGACGTGGAAAGTTTGACTACCAAAACTACTAATCAACTACATAATTGTGAACACGACAACTAAATTTCACAAGTAAGTTAGGAAAAAACAATATCTACTCTAAGTAAACATCAAATAATGGGAAATCAAATATTTTAGTGTAAGTATGCCACGTGAAGCTCATATAGGGTAGAAATGGACAAATGCGGAATTATGAGTGATGAAGGGAATGATGATGAAAGGGTAAAGTAAATGAAAAATGACTAAATGGCATCGTAAAATGTGTTATTTATGAGGTCCAACACTTACTTCTCTTCAAATGAAATGTTTCAACCAAATTAGGGGAAATGTAACTGTGACTTGCTCCTGAATCAATTAAAATTGCAATAGGTTGATTGACAATCTTACCTTCAACCTCTGTCATATTTGACTTATGGTCTACCTGTTGATTTTCCAAGCCTGGATATCCTGGGATATTCCTACCCACACATTCCATTGTATTTTCCTCCTATATGGTGTGCACATTCCTCATAATGTCTCCCTTATGATGAAAAACTTTGTATAAATAGTATCCTTCACATCCCCAACATTTGTTTGACTACCTTATCCTTTTACCGAAGGATTTTTCCATCTTTGATCCACTCTAAGCTGGTTGGATTTACTTATATGTATTAGAAATATTCCAAAATAAAGGAGGTTTGAATCCCTTCTTCTTTAAATCTAGTTTGTCCTTTTTCGTAACTTTCTAAGACTTCTAGAAAATTGCTTTGCCTTTGTTATGATCATATAGTTACTTGACTTTCTCAATGGTCTCTTCAAGAATATTAGGTTCATCAAATTGGATATTGTCTATGTAAAATGCTAGAAATCCACTTAATAACCTTTGTATCTTCACCTTCTCTTCTTTAATATAGCCCACATATCTCAACATCTCCAAAAACTTCTTCTCAAATTCTTCCACGGTCATATTTCCCAAATTTAGTTCAAAGAACTCCTACATCTTCTTGTTGGTGTAGTGCTTATAATGGTACGACTACTAGAAAAACTTCTTGAATTGCTTCCAAGAATTCCTCCTCTCATTGGAGTGATTAACTTGTTTTAGTTGGTCCCACACATGAAAGTTTTTCCTTGTAGATAGTATATAGAAATTCTGACTTCTAGATTATATGAGTAGTTATGCAGTTGAAAGTACTTTATCATCCTAGCAACCAAGCTTCAACATCCTCTCCCATATCATTTTCACCATTAAAGGTTGGCGACTTAATCTTCCTAAGCTCTCCTTGCAAACTTCCTTGTTCATGTCTTCTTCTTTGATGTTTGATTAGGGACACTTTTGGTTTGCTCTTTGATTCTTCTAATGCATAATACTTCCTAGCTAAAGGAGTTGGTGAGTAGTGATGTCTCTAAGTTCTAGTAACACTTTTTGAGTGCTTAGATCTTCTATGACTATCCCTCATTGCATTATATCTACCTTCTTCCTCATGCCTTGAAATCAATCCATTCTTTATTTTCCTCTGCAACTAATTTAAACTCTAGAGCAGTTGAGTATTTAGTTGATTTTTCTCCTCTTGGCCTTATAACAACCTCTCATTATCATCTCTACAACTCTTCACTTCCATCTTCAAACTGCTCATGGTTTTTACTATCTCTAATGGCTCCATTGTCTCTCTTTTCCCAATAGATTTTGTCTCCTCATTTCCTACACCGATATTTAGGCCTCTAACCTCTTCTTCATGACTATAAGGTCTTTTTCCATCTTCTATTTCTTCTCCTCAATGGTGCCCTTCAATTCTGATCTTTACTTGTACTAGTTGTATAATTGATTCTTCAAGAAGTGTGCACACAAGTAAAACTATTAGATACACCCCATTTCCAAATATGTAGCACTTCTTTTCAAATTTTGGAAAATATGCACATTGTCAATTTTTTTGTCAATTAAAGCTAAATATCTTTTTTCTTCCTAATTTCTAATGAAATATGAAGCACTTATCCAAAATATAAGCCTTCATACATATTTTCCTTTGAATTATCTTTTCAACGACTATACTCATACTCTAATATGAAATCAGAGATCAAAGTTATAGCTCTCAAAAATCACCATTTTTCCCATTTTCTACACTTTTCTCATTGGCACAATCAAGGTCAGAGACCAACTTCTTCCCTATGTAGAAGAAAATATAGGCAAAACCAATAAAACTTTTGTATTGGGTGTAGACAATAGTTATGATTGTGAGTACTTATAAAATTTCACCTTAGTGATATGATATTCCAATCAAATCTTACATTAATATGGAATTGCCAACTTTTCCCTTTTTGTACTTCCTCTAGACTAAGAATTTTTGGCAAAAATTGTTATCTTCCAAACGGAGAAAAATTGGAAAAAAATCAATAAGAGAAAGTTGTCTAATTGTTGAGAAGATCAAATGTTGACTCAGAAAAAAATTCCAACTTTGGGATCTTAGGTCTCTTTTCCTCCACTAAAGATATCAAAATTCACTAAAAAGCTCGCCGAAATAGTGGATGTTGGCTAGTTTTTGCATCTCCACTCCAACCCGTTAGAAATTTGGCAAAATTATCCACTTGGTTTCTTCATGCATTCCCATGTTACTTACTATCCAAATTTCAACATCAACAAACATGAAGGCAATGAGTACCACCCTATTATTTGAAAACTAATAATTTCCATTTTTTGGAATTTTGGAGCTACCTACACTTAAATTTCACCTAATTCTTAGCTTCCCTACTCCTATTATGGAGAAAATAAGATTTTAGCTACATACTTTAAAAAACAAAAAATGTTTTTCTAATATGGCATCCTTGTTGATGTGCCATGACACATGGCTATTGATGTGGAATTGGTCTCTACATGTCAACCCTCGACACTACCATGTCATCTCCTTTGCCTCGTTACATGCCATGTCAGGTCTCTATGGCCCCCTTTTACCTTTCTCCACTTCACTTTATAAACTTAATTATTGTTATTATTTTATTATGGGCCACGTGTACCCCTTTGTCCTTTAGTTTCCACTTGGCATGATCTCATTAATTGATGTGATGGGGAGGGGGGGTCCCATCTCTGACTGTTCCTCTATTGGCACACATGTCCCCATGCACGTAATCCAAATCTACAAATGAGATCAATTGCATAGGTTTAAGTTGCCGGTTGTTATAACAACCCTTTGCCTCTGTAAACCACTTACCACCCGGGGGACACATGTCACCTTGATTACAAATGCAAAGGCATTCTGACCTTTCGAAATATTGCTCCACTTGCCTCCACAAACCTCTTACCATTGTTTTTCATCCTACCTACATCCACCACCATGGACTCTACATCGTGAGCATCACCTGTGCACATGGAATCCACCTAGTATCACCCTGATGACTCCATGTCACAATGTACTTTGTACTTGCAGTTAATTCTCTTTGAATAGTACATGTATTGTTTTGTTTTTTTTAATAGTAACACCCCTTTTTTTCATTGAAGTTCAAGGCTTATTTCTCTCCAAGCCCACTACTAGAATATCTTTGTATCTACCATAATTATACCAAGAGGGAGAAGTTGGTGAATATTTCACCTATCATTACAACTTAATATATTTAAACATTGAAAATAAAATTAATGATGAGACAATTTGATGTGCATATAATATAACCCCCACATTACATGGTAGCCATTATTGGATTTTCCAAAGTCTAGTTAGTAGTCACATGGACAACAACCATATTTTTGAGAAGGAACAAAGGTTGACCAACTCCTTCCAGAAGTAGAACATAATAAATATTGAACTATGGAAAATCAAATAGGAGTTACACAAGCCATTCTTCACTAGCTCAATCTAGGGTTGCATTTTAAGCTAGCTCTATATTATTCTTCACTAATAATTGTATTGGAAGACATTCTACAAAATATGGAACTAGATGCCCATGCTATGAATTTCTCTTACTAGAATCAAACTAAGCTACCATAAAGAGTGATGAAGAAGTTCAATTCAATGGCTACTTTGATAGTGGTTCAAAGGGTTCCATGTTTGTTGGTTAGTGGGTTAAGGAGTTAGAGGGTTAGTAACTAAAAGGTTCAAGTTACCTTAAAAAACAATGCACATAGCCTCTTGCATTCTTCTCAATGCATATGAAAGAGACAAATTTACTTTGACATTGTCTATTTCTAGTTGAAGTATCATATTGTTTTAGTATTTTCTATGCAATATTTATTAATGTGGAAAGATTTGCCACTATAATAATATTGTGTAATAAATCACATGGGTAAAAACCATAGGTAGGAGTGGGAGAATAAGACATGATACTAAAACCATAAATAATGATACTATAATATTGAAGGAGGATGTTGTTGAAATATTGGGTTGGTTTTCATTGATGTCAACCCTTGAAGCAAGTCTGGTAGCCCCGAAGGTATGGTCATGGAACCCACAGTTGATCGATGAATAAAGACATGAAGGTTAATGTATTTGCAAGTAATACTATCATATATGGACAGTACGTGTCGTGTCATTTTTGGTGATAGGTGGTATGCCATGTGGCTTCTTACGATTGAGAAGATATGGCTTTGTAAAGATTGGAGGACCCTCAAGAATAATCTAGAAACTCCTAGAAGGTCAACAAGAAATCAATTATTCTAAAAGTCTCTAGAAAGTATTCAAGAAGTTTGCTAGTCAAAGTGGTTGCAACAAGAAGTTAATCACGGGTAAAGTAGTTGTAACAAATAAATTACGAGTTTACTAATTATGGGTAAAGTAGTTGCAACAAGAATGTGGGTTAGCCCTAAAAGAAGGAAAATGGGTAAAATAGTTACAAGATAACCCCTAAAGGAAGGAACTTTGGAAGTATAAATAAGATATCAAGAGACTCCCATTAACACCTATTTCACACATTGAATATCTATCTTGTGAACGGTTTTTGGCAGGAATTTTATTAAAAAAATTGAGGTAGCGCAAATCTGAGGCAACGAAGGAGAAGCGACAACAAAGTTTCATGCTTGCTGAGGAGAGCGAGGGTTTTGTGAAAAACCATGATTTAGTTTATCCCCGCGGGTCAAAATACTAGTGTTCCGTGAGTCACCCTCATGGGTTGTCTAAGGCTTGTTACGCGAGGCCTCGCTAGACAATAGGTTTCGTCCCGCGAGGCAAAGATAGATCTAAAGGATGAGGTTTGCATCAAGCTAGAGGAGTTGAGGAGAGGCTACATGCATGCGTGACAGTGTTCATGTACAACATAGTCATCTTCATAAGTAAATGGTATGTTTCTATGGTTGTTTGAAGTTGGATCTTGGTGATTACTTGAGGTATGGTCATGTGAGGTTGAGTATATGCCCTTAAGGTACTATTGGTTGTATGGTACATGTTGTATGAGGCAGATCTACAGAGGCACATTGTTGGTGCACTTGTTGTTTGTACTTGGCACACATTCTTGGTATTTTTGTTGAGGCATATCTTGTGTAATATGGTACATGTTTTAGGCAGTTTGGTTGAGTTGTATTGTTGAAGATATTGGTACAATATGAGGTTGCATAACAGTGAGGGTTTGATACATGGTTGATGTGATAGTTCATTATATTTGGTTTATGGATATTGGTACTTGTATGGCACATGATTAGAGAGATATATTTGTGATGATATGTACATGGTTTGAGCTATACACATGTGATAGTGGGTATGATATCTATGTGACCAGATATGATTGGTTGATGAGATTGAAGTGACAGGTTTTACAGTGATGGGTTTTACAGTGTTAGGATTGACATAGTTTGTGGTAGTGACAATTTGGTCTCCATTTATATTTCAAGGCGACAAGACAAGGTTAGGAAAGGGGGTTGTAGCCTCCTTCCGGTTGGTGTCAGAAAACTAAGGGAGTTGTAGCTTCCTTCAGGTTGGAGCCTAGGAAACTAGGGGGTTGGAGCTTCCTTCCAGTTGTAGCTCAAAAACAAGGAATTTGGTGCTTCCTATAAATGTATTTCTTCTGACAAATAAGAAAAACATTCTATGGTTTTCTCTTGCATTGGGTTTCTACACAAAATTCTGGTGTACTGTGTACTTGTGTGGTTGCTTACTGTTCACTGTTTATTTATACTGCTCATGATGTTTTGAATGTTATTGATGAACTGCTCCTAAAGTTAAATGATACATATTGTGGTTAAAAGTAATAAAAGTGCTAATATTGATTCACTCCCCTCTCTTAGTATTCCAACATATGTGATCACATCAACTCAAATATTTACACCAAATTGTGGTTGAGTTTGGTTGAATTTGGTGACTTTTGTTACCTTTAGTTGAATAAAACATTTATGCATATGTTGATGGTATGCATGTGTATGCTTAATGTTCTTCCAAAATTATGCAATCTTTTTATTCCATGAATTTTATGTACTTTCTTTAGTAGTGTATCATTGTAATAGATCTATAGGTCATATGGATTCCAATGGAGAAGGATAAGATGATGATGCTAGATGCGTGGAAAGAGCCGAGGAAGATCATAGAAGAAAAGGTAAAAAAATATAAAGCAATCAAAAGGCAACAACAAAATGACCTCAGAAGGCAACAACAAAATGACCCTGATGAGTTGTAATTTCATACATTATGATTGTTATATAATATTGAAAAATATATATTTATTTTATGAAAAGTTGCATTTATAATTATAATCATTACTTACTATAGTTTGTTTTGTGTTGTAGAAAATAAACATAGTTACCAACTTAATGAGAACTGTGACCTCAAAACGAGAACTCTGGCCCAAAAACCCATATTTTTGCATAAAAACATCAAGATTAACCCCCAAATAAAAAAGTGGTGCTATCGGTAGCACCATTTTTTAAAACGGGGTGAAAATTACAACATTTTTCAAACATGGGCTTCAAAACTTAGATAGTAGCTCAGAAAAACCTTGAAATCAACACCTAAAAACAAATAAGATGTTTTTGATTTTTTTCTTTCTTTTCAAAACGTTAAATTTTGAGATCATTTGAAATCGTATTTTAATCACTTGGTACCATTAAAACCAAAACCTCAAAATCAACCATCAAATTGAAAAGTACTGCTACCGGTAGCACCCATTCTAAAATTGGGGTATGCAACTGACACATTTTTATAATGTGGTAAAAGAACTCATCATTATTGTAAACAAAGTCATAAAAGAAACCCTTAAATGTTTACTTTTTAAATGTTATTATCACACAAAGCACAAGGTAATACATAATGCCATGAAAATATCACAATATACTTTAAAAATTCAACGTCACTTTTTAATAATTTTTTACTTTTAATAATAAAACAATAAATACAAGTTACATTGAATGAAACACAAATAATTTCTTAAAAATATTGTTATATTGACCATATTCAAAACATACAAGCTAAGAAATTTTATGAGCTAACAAAATTGTGAAAAACAAAGAAAAACTAGAAAGAAATGAAAAAAATTTAAAATTTCCCTGAAAAACAATAATTAAAAAAACAAAAATACCTTTTTTTGTTAAAAAGAAGAGCAAAAAATCTCTTCAAACTTAAAAAAAGAAGAAAAAAAAAAAAACTGAAAAATAATCAAA
>ML785515.1:389974-400652 GCA_009831015.1 Picea engelmannii | reverse complement strand
CATCAAAAGACTAGTTGTTGGGAGCTTAATCCGGAGCTTCGTCCAAAGAAGGGAAAAAGGATTTTGCACGTACCCACGAAGGAGGACGGATTACCAGCAAAGCAAGAAGAACACCGTGAAGGAAAGAAAGAAGTCACTTGGTTCTGCCAGAAGTGGATGTCTCAACTTCATTGTATTTTGCTTCCATTAATGTAATCGGATCCAGAGCAAGTCGGGTGGCTTATCCCGAGCTTGTTGAAGTGGTCAGTAACCTTTTGGGGACCAAAAGGTCTTATTGTTGGGAGGTGTGATCCGAAATCGGATTCAGAAGCTTGACAGGGCATGAAAAATGCTCAAAAATGAAAGTGCTCGGAATCTGACGAAACCAACACCATTGCGTCCATATCGTCTTCCTGATTCCGGTGGTATATTTACTTTGTCAAACAGAGTCCGTATGAAGAAGATATCGCATTCTGTCCGCCAAGCCAAACATGCAAAATTTTGGATGCTGACTGTACCTGTCCATACAAAACACGTGGCAGTCCGTACGCTGACACGTGGCAGGTTCCGTACAAGACACATGGTAGCTCCAGGGAGTGCCACGTGTTAGGCTGATTTGGCATTTTCGGCGCGCAGTTGGACCAATCCTGAAGTGACACGTGTCACCATTGGAAGGGTGACACATGGAACGAGATGACGTCAGCATCGTACGATAGATGACGTCGCATGGATGATTGGGACGTACGACGCGCTGACGTGGCAGGTGACGTGGGCGAATCAACGATGGACACGTGGCATCTTTTGGTTGGATGACGTGAACGAATCATCGGTCGACACGTGGCATGCATCGATTGGATGTGAGGGTGCCACATGGCCCAATCACGGGCTGCCACGTGGCACCCCGGGTTTAGCCAATGAGGGCTATGTCAAAAGTTTTTGGGGCCCGGGGGATTCGAACCCCGGACCTCCTCCACATTGTGCCTTCGTGTAAAGTCTCGGACCACTGGACCCCTGTATATGTCTTGTTATGTAATGGGCGCATTATTTATTTATGGTTGTAATGTTGTTTAAACCGCGGGGGGTCGATCCGGGGCTTAACCCCGACCCCGATTTTTATACATTGTTATATGACCAAAAGTTATAGCGCGGGGGTATAACCGTGACTATGTTATAACGCGAGGGGAATTTAAATGTTAATTCCGCGGTTACAATGGTTATAACCATAAACATTGTTTAATATGACGCGGTTATTGTTATATGTTAGCCCACGGTTTTTAAACCGTTCCCAAGTGACCAGGTGTGCCAGAAAGGGGTGGCCCGTGCTAGCGCATGGCCACATGGTGACATATGACCACGATAGAGGGCGCGCCAAGGTTCGGGGGGCTTATGCCCATTTTTCAACTATAATATAGTTTTAAAAGTGGGTTTTGTAACCACTTTTGGTTTATTAATGTAATTAACTCATTTTTGGGAGTTATTGGGCATTTTTAGAGCCTAAATTCGTGGAGGAAGTTGGATATGGACAACTAACTCCCCCACTATTTAACCAAGGCCATTTTGAGGCCATGGACATAGCTTTTGGAGAGCAATTCAGAGCAGAGATGCTGAGGCAAAGCCAAGTCAAAGCCAGTTTGAGGCAGGGAGACCGTTGAGGAGGAGATGCTGTTGGACGATTTCTGAGAGCTTCAGACATCCGTTTCGCGTGCCGTCTTTTGTGCAAGATTCTAGAGATCTGGACGAACATGACCAGATCAGTCTGGAAGCCATTTGGCATTGTAATGATGTACCATTGAGCTTTCTAAAAGAAATAAAGAAGCCTCCCCCACAGAGAAAAGGCCCGAAGACGTAGGCAAAGTTGTGCCGAACTCCGTTATCAACCTGTGCATTATGGTTTGTTGTTTTTCATTGCATTTCAGATATGCAATTATGTTAATGGCTGTATAATTTCTTTTCTTTTCTCGCTCTTTCATTAAGTTTCTCAATGGTTAACTAATGCATGCAAATAAAATTCATCCATAAGTCATTCGAAAAATCCTGACGGATCAACAATATAATAACATATGACCAATTCATCTTACTTAACCATTCAACATGTGCACGAAACTAGCAGATACATGTTTATATTAACCATTAAGAATATACTACATGTGTGCAACAAACATAGTAAACGAACCTATCATAATAACAAACACATCAAGACATAGGAATTTAATGTGGTTCACCCCAACTGGGCTACGTCCACAACAACTAGCTTCTTATATTATTCATTCATCTTCAGTTCATACAACATATGTGCACTACGCTCATACAATAATATTTAGTTAAAACCCAAACCTTCCCATGTTGTTCTATGTTGCAGTGCACACATACCTATAGACCGATATTCGACTCAACTCATTCTCATCAACTAACAAAGAACTACTAACCATTACTTAACCATGAGATCAATGAACTAACCAAGAGCCACTGACCATTACTTAACCACGACATCAATGAATTAACCAAGAGCCACCTATACCCCAAAAACCCATTACATATTTACACTATTACATTAGGGCTTAGCCCATTACAATGTGGATAAAATGTCCCACAAATCCTAACTAATTTCCTCCTTTCATGCATTGGCTCCTGAATATGCACTAATTGTCTTTCACACATTGCTCCTTTTTTGACTTGTCACATGATCTACTCCTACGTGATTCCCAAAACTTACCCAAAATTACCTGCTCCAACAGGCCCCCTAACACTCACATGTGGTTCATCCCGAGCCACTTCAGGCCTGCTTCCATCTCGCCATGAACTTGTGAAAAATTTCTCGTGTGGTCGCGACCTTTTCTTCTACTATCTATGCTGTTATATGAGTCTTCAACTTCTCTTCACTGTCTTTTGTTGCCTTCCTTGCAATGCCTTGCAAAACCACTAGTTCCCCTGCTACTCAGAACACTTCCTCTTGCAACGTCTCTAACTTCTATGCACGATCCTGTTGTTTTGCTCTCAATTGACTCATGTCTAAGTATAAATACATGTTCATAGTGAGTGCATTCATCTTTTCTTTCGTTGGCAGAGTACTCATAGTTTCCTTGAACTTTTGTGCCTTATCTTGCATAGCCTACAAATTCTTCCCAATTTCTAGGAGCACTGCATCTTCTGTCACATGCATCCACACTTGTGTGATTTCATCATACAATTTGGTGCACTCCTCCTCTAAAATCTTGATGATTTCTTCTATCATTGTCACTATATTCTCTCTCTGTTCCCTTTCTATCGGTGCATTCTTCAACCCAAGTGACATAACTGTGTACTGGTAACAACCCCATTCGGTCACAAAAGTCGTCTTATATCTATCCTCTTGCACAATCTTGATCTAGTGGTATCCTAATAATCCATCTGTAAAAGAGTAAGCTTCCTGACCCCCTACATTCTTGAATACTTCATCTGTAAATGGTGTAGGAAATGGATCATGTAAACAAACATCATTTAATTTTCTCAGATCTACATATATATGATTCCTCTTGTCTTCTTGTTATGAACTACCATTGGGCCGATCCACTTTGATTCTTCAATGGGTTCTATAATTATAGCTTCTAACAACATGTTTATCTTTGCTTTTACCTATTTCTTATACGTTGGGTTCATTCTATATGGTCTTTTCTTCACAACTTTGGCATCTGGATTCAATATGATCTTCATTTTTCCTAATTCCCCAACAATCCCTTTCATCTCTGAGAACGTAGTCAAAAATAGATCCTGATATTCACGTAGTAAGTCGACAATCTTCTTGACTGTTTGATCACTCCAATAGTCTCCTATGTTTGCAACCTTGGGCTTATATTCTATACCAATGTTTACTTTGCGTGTCTTCAATGGCTTGGCATACACCATAGATCCAAGCTCTAGTCCCTCTCTGGTGTGCTCCCCTTCAGTCTCTGGTATATGCAAATTCCTTGGATCTTCCTCTTCTTGATCTTCTTCAACAACGTTATAACAGTGCAAGACCTCTTCAACTGTCACAGTAATTCTAGGTGTACTATACATCGAGCCTTCTGTCACAAATATCTTGTTCTTGATAACCTGCAAGGCTGAGTCAATCAAAGGATTATTATTTTCAAAACTAAACGTTACCTTGAAGTTCCTGGTCAGCTCTTCCCAATCTCCTATGCCTCTATGCACTTCTAGTTCGATGTACCAATTCTTCGGAATAGTGTCCAGAGTATGCAAGAATAAATGCATCAATTCTTTCTTAGGTACCGATCTCCATGTCACGATACACTTTGTAATATGTTCTAATAGGAAACTTAATCCATTATAATTTGGCATAATACTTTCATTCTTTATTCCGAATCTAACTTGTAATAACCTTTTGCACTGCTACCAATTTCTTATTCCATCCTTGTGCACATCCCACCATCTTGCAGAGGTTGCTTTCATCGCAACATCTAAAGCTAGTAGTCTCTGCTGATATGATATTTGCAACTCAAACTCTCTTATAAAAGAAACTACATCATTTAGTTCATCATACATTAGAGGTTCAACTATCTCAGTTCCAACCCATCGCAATGCGTGGGTAATCCGAGCACATTTCCTTTTAAACATCCTATGCAATCTCTATTGCCAATTTTCCAAGGCTTCTTCTAAGTTTGATGCGCATGAACTGATACTTCTCCAACTAAGTATGCCTTCACCTGTAGGATTCACATAATCGTCTATCCACACAGCCATATTATACAGATTATCAATTTATTTGCACTTTTTTTGTTCTACAAATCTTCTTCCTTCAGTGGGATCTAACAACGCAATAACCTTCAAGTCTTCTACTGAATACCATCTATCTTTTCTTTAGATATATGATAGTCTGATTATCAAATGCCAAATCAAGTCCCAATAGTGTTGGATAAGGTGCAATATTGTATACTATTTCAATCACTTCAAAGTATGCTACACTACGCACTCCATCAATATTGACACTTACCCCAGTCAACCTTCCAACTAGAACAATCTTATGTTGTTTTGCTAATCTCAACTAGATAGGTGACCAAATCAACTTTGACTGGTCCATCATCTCCCAAGTCTACCTCAGGATGACATTCACATCAGAACCTAGATCTAGAATAATATTGTCCATGTCATAATCCCCTATCTGCGCATTAAGTAGAAACTCCCTATTCATTCTCTTGTTATAGTGCATCTGGTTAACTGATCTGTGTGTGACATTTATCTCTTTTTCTTGGGCATAATGGTCAATCATTCCGCACAGACTAATCAAAGCAGATTCATCCTTCATTAATTATAAATAACTTCTTCAGAAATCTTTCAAAGTGCTTACCTTTTCAACTTTCCTTTCTGAATGGGCATACACTAGAGGCATATCATACACCAATGGTCTGTCATAGAAAGGTGGCGTAGATGAAGTTGATGTTATACATTCTACTCCTATCACTTCCTTTCTAGCTTTCTTGTAGGTCTCTTTCTCTTTTCCAGGATCAAATAACAAAAGAGGCTCCGCTGCTTTCCTTACCCACTTGTGGATTCTATTCCCTTAACCCGTCACATCAACCTCGATTCTCATTCCTCCATGTGTAACTGGTGATATCTTAGGTTGTTTGTTGCGCGCCTCGGCTGCTATCATCTATACATGTGTGTTCCTCTTTTCTTTCCATTTCGTGATCTACTATGGGCAATCCTCTGTCACATGGTATAACACTCTACAATATGTGCATGTAGTACATGGATTCAAACAGTCCTTTGCTAAGTGTCGAGGTTGATTATAGTTATAACGCACAATTGGACCTCTTCCTCTGCCAAAGCCTCCTCTTCTACGACCTCTGAAACCTCCTCACCCTCCTTAACTATATTCTCGTGGAGTATTATACTACAGAGCTCTCCCTTCTAATTCTTCTCCTTGTACTCTATATGCATCTATAGTGTGCTCTCTCATCAAATCAAGTGCACAACAATCCTTCTCTTTGTGTCCCACTGACTTACAAAAGTTTCAAAACAAGTTCCTTGTGGTACTCTGATATTTCTACATCAATAGACAATTATGAGGGTGGTGACCCATTGTCTTGCAAATCTCACACCATAACCCTAATGGATTCAGAGATCTTGTATTCAAATATTGTTGGAAAGTTGGACATTCATCCTTATGATGACCCTATGTTTTACATGTGATACACCAGACTCCCTCGCGCTTTTCTTTTCCTTTCGTAATTTCCTATAACTAAATAGTCTATGCGACCAACTGTGACTGAACTTGAGCCATCCCCACATTATTTTCTCCCACTGGGGATGCTTCCAATTTCATAGCAATTTCTAAAGCTTCCGACTGTGATGCGATCTTCTGCTGCGTCAAAGGGAAGCATATATGAAAAAATAATCCTGCAATAAACCACTCTCTATGTTATTCATCTAGAATCTGGAATGCCAACCGATCCTTCAGTATCATGAACCTTTGATTGTAATCCCACACTGATTCATTCACTATCTGATTGATTTCCTTCAGCTCTGTAATGCACTGTGACCGAGACTTAGACTTCTGGAATTCTTTCAACAATGTTTGTCTTACCTCTGCCAATGTTCTAGTTTGTCATGCATGCATAGTATTCTAATACTTCATATACCATATTAGTGTGCGATGTCTGAAAGTCATCGCCAACTGCACAATTCACATCACCATCATGGACATTCTTCACAATCCATATTGTGTCACAAATGAACAAATGTTGTTCTATATCTTCTGAACTGACCCCTTGAAAAAGAGGCATCCTTAAGGTGGGATCTACCCCTTCCATCATGTTCTACACAATATTATTTCCTGATAACACTAGTTGATTTTGACTCGGCGTACTACTTTCACTACTTTGATTACTTCTACTACTATCTTTACTTCCTTCACTAACTATAATTAAACAATCTTTTGATCTTACCTCGGTTCTTGGCGACTCACATGAGGTTGTGGGTTTGATGTAGAGTCCAATCTGAGTGGGATCCTCTTCTACTGGAGTGATCTGACGGATCTTTTCCTTTTCTATGTACAAACTTCCTTTGATATGGAGTATTACACTAGTGTCCCTTTCCTCTATCTCACTATGTTTCCCCTCTCTCTCAACCACAATCGTCTTCTTATTCGGTCTAAATCTCTTACCACTGTGCAATACTTTGATCTCTTTGTTTATCACACACCCTTCTTCTCTCGACATCCTTAGCCCATCCATTCCTCATTCCTTCTCTTCATCCCTCTCTACACTCAGACCATTCCTTGGTCATACACCAGTCCCCCTATGTGTGAAAAGTTGCTCAACAATCAGATTCCATTGTCATAACTCCCTTATCGCACAACATCATCTTAATCCAAGTAGATATCAACTTCACACAAATTTTGCATGGTCCTTTAAAGAATATCTCCCAACAACACTATACGTTATCTAGGAGGATCTAAGGAACACTCATAGAGGTCTAGGAGGATCTGAGATGCTCATAGAGGTCCTAGGGGGTCGAGAAAAGCTCAAAATTTGACCATCTCAAATGATTGAGAAAACAACATCATTATGTAGAGCTCGTCATTAGCTTTCCAATGGTGCAAACAACAAGTCAAACATAGTTCGTATGAAAAAGTTATAAGTGGTCAAAGTTCAGGTAAAAATTGGTCAAAATTCAAAGGATGACATCAACAGGTGACATGGCACATGACAATACAACCATACAGGTGACGTTGCACATTAGTTGGGAGCTGACTGGGAAAAATTGTATGTCCAAGTGGTCCAATTGCTCATCAACACATGGAAAAGGATAGCCAATGGGAGGTCACCATGTGGCAACCTCCCATTGGCCAATAATGGCTAAGTTGATCAAAACTATGGAGTCAACGGGGGTCAAACTCGCGACCTCCATAAGACTTAGCATAACACCCATTACCAACACGCCATCGTATGAACCTTAATATATATATATATATATATATGTGAATAGTTATATTTGAATTAACATAATAGTTCATTTGGGGAGAAAAAGCGGTCGAGGGCTAGCCCCCAACCCATGGTTTGTATGTTGTTTGTTAAGCCCTAATATTGGGTCATTACCCCTTAATTGGGGCATATTATATTAGTAATTTTATTTTATTTATGTTGGCTTTAGGCCATTAGTTGTAATTATACCTCCTAGTCTCCTATATATACCAAGGAGACATTTTCATTTTGAATCATCTTGTACTTGAACATTTAAGTGGGGTAAAAGTGATCTAAAAATGAAGAAGACTTGAATTCTTGAAAATATTTGCAATATTTAATTCATGTGTTAAAATGCAAATGGATCAATTTGCAACACAACTTTTATGGAAAATTACTCATTCAAGATGCATATAAACAACAGTAATAAATAGTGAACAAAAAACACATAACACAACAAATGATAAAGGAGTTCACCCCTCTCTTGGGCTACATCTCCTGGTTCAACTTCCAATGGATCTTTTGTATTATTTGCTCAAAGTGCTCAAATATGTGCTTTAAAATGCTCAAAATGCCAAATAGATGGCTCCAATGGTTCCAGAACGTCCAAAAACCCCTAGCTGGGCTTTTTCAGCACCTCGTTTGGCCAAAAATTGAAGAAGATAGGCTTCTTGGAAGTTTCCCTTCAAACTTGCTATCTCTGGATCGCCAAAATGAACCCTTGTTGGCTCAACCTAGCTCCCATGCGCATTTATGTGGAAAAACCCAGAACCGGGCGCAACCGCACAATCGGTGCAAACTGTAGGACGGTTATGGGCACACCTAGCCTCTAACCGCCAAGGCCGAGGTCATGTGGCCCATGTGACCACGCACAAAACGCAAATCAGGCTCCATTTCAAAGGTGAATAGGTAATGGACATTTGGTGGGCATTATAACCGTTTAAACCAAATACAAATCCGTGCGCATACAGTGTAACATATGGTCATATGTTAAAGTTATATATGACCGGGGGCCCCAACCCGGACCCTCGCCAACCACACAACAACTCTAACTTAAATTTATATTAAACCATATATATAATAAGGAATACGGTGGGGCGTGTTGGCAGCGCAGACTTTGCAAAGGCTATACATGTGGGTGGAGGTCACGGGGTCGAATCCAGTGGACTCCAAATAAATTTTATACAAGCAACCAATAACAGGGTGCCACATGGCAGGCCATGATTGGGCCACGTGGCACCGTACAACCAACCAAAAACTGCCACATGTCGCAATATCATTCATCCACATCTGCCAACTGTCTACCACTCAACCCTGCCATGTGTCGTACGGACTGCCACGTCAACATCCGTACGGACTGTATAGACTGTACAGTCAGCATCCCTTTTTTTTGCCTGTTTGTCGTTTTGAACAGAACGTGATATCTCTCGCTCTTGACATCCGTTTGAACCCAAACAAGTTGCGTTGGGTTCGTAACAATGAATCCTATTCTCCCATTTGATTTGAAGTAATTCCGAGCACTTTGAATTTTTGAGCAAAATTTGATCCCCTGGATCACACCTCCCCATTGGAAAGCTTTTGGACCTCCAAAAGACTATTTCCAGTCTATCTGAAGATGAGGGTATAGCTCCCTCACCTTTCCAACCTCAATCCACTTGGATTTGCTTGGATTTGTACCTTTAAGACCAACTCGAAGATACTCCACATCTCCTCATTTTGAAGTTCTCATTCTCCTGTCAAGGATTGTGTCTTCATGCAGTTCGGTAAGATATTCTGGGGAAAAATCATCTATAGAAGGAATCTGAACATGCTCTCCTTGATCATCAATCAAAGGAGACTCATACAATTTCAAATTCTCAACATTAACAACTGCATACATTTGCATATAGGGAGGCAAATCTAAACGGAAGGCATTGTGACCAATCTTGTCGATAATCTTGAAAGGACCATATCGAATTGGTTTCAATTTTTACCTTCTCCTTTAAGCCTCTCCTTACTAATGTAAATCCAAACTTCATCTCCAACTTGGAAACTTTGATCAACACGATGGTTGTCATGTCTCATTTTGTACTTGGCTTGACTCTTTTCCAACTTCTCTTGTACCATTTGATGTATCGACTGAATTTGTTCAATGAACTTTTCTGCCCTATCAATGTCATATTGACCATCAATACCAATATCCTTCCCAAAGATAAAATCTAAAGGAGATTTGGGCAAATAGCCAAAACATGCTTCAAATGGCGATGTTTGAGTTGAAGAGTTCTGAGCTCGATTGTAAGCATGTTGAATGTAGTGTAAATGCTCATCCCAAAGTTTAGGATGCTTGCTGCAATAACCACGAAGAAGATGCACCACCATTCTATTTACCACTTCTGTCTGACCATCGGTTTGCGGATGAAAATCTGTGCTCTTTTTCAGTTTGGTGTCCATGAGTGCCCATAAACTCGACCAAAAACTTCCAATAAATCGAGAATCCCGATCAGAAATAATGGATTTAGGCAATCCAAAATGCACCCAAACATTTTGAAAGAACATTTGTGCAGTTTGCTCAGCTGTAACCTGCTTCTTACAAGGCATCAAAATATACATTTTGCTAAATCGATCAACCACAACATGAAGATAATCATGATTTCATCTAGACATAGGTAGACCTCCTACAAAGTCCATAGAAATACTTTCCCAAGGACGAGAAGGAACCGAAAGTGGAGTATACAAACCCAACTTTCGATTGCTAGGTTTTCTTGTGGCACATAACGAAC
>ML785515.1:336894-369987 GCA_009831015.1 Picea engelmannii | reverse complement strand
ACATCTGTGTTATCAACAAATTTTTGGTGTTAGTCTTTGGATGATTCTATAAAAACCAAAAACATTTAATATGATGAAAATACAAAAACATCTAAAAAGTTAAAAAGTTGGTGTACTTATTACCAATATCTCCCCACTGTGCATCTTCAGGAAGGGCAAGCTCAGGATCACCGCGAAAGTCCAATCCAGCATACACATAATCCTCAATCATCAAGACCTGGCCTTGGAGCCAGTCGAAGAAACGATCGTCATACCTGACGATAGGTCCTGTCACATGCCTAGCCATGAGTTGGCACCATCGTAGCATCCGAGGATCCCTGGGACCCGGAAAGTGCCAATCATCCTGAAGCCTATACACTGGGACCCTCTCACAGAATAAGGACACCAACAATGATCCATAACTGAACTTCTTTAGATCTCCACACCTGCTTTTGGTCAGTTGTTTCTTGAGGCTGCGTAACACTGCGTCAGCCCAGTTGAAGACCCGGGGCTCGACACACTCGAGGGCATATTGAAAATAGATCTGTAGAGCCATATGCGGGGCAACACTTCCTGCCATCCGAGCGATAGTGAAGAGAATGGTATGGAGAGTTATATCAGTTACTCCCCAAATGACGACTTTTCCCTTTTGTCTTTCAGCCTCTGGCACACAATACTCTCGGCAATACTCACTCATTTTCATGCCACCACTGCGGCTACCAGTCAAACTGACATGAGAACCTCGTCTTGACAACCCAGTCAGGAAATAGATATCCTCAATATCAATCGTCAATGTGTGGGCACCGACATTAAAGACCTGCTGATCCGGATCCCACATCCAGTCTAAATGTTCCAACAATCGAACTTGGGCTCTCATGCCCGGTATGCGGAAATACTTTAGGAGACCGCAATCTCTTAAAGCGGCAATGGTTTGAGGGTGATTTTTGGTGGTAGAATTATCATCCTCATGTTCCCTTCCTCTCCATTTGAGCACCATTGTGATAGTTATTAACCTGCATGGCAACCATGGGAAGATAGTTAATAATTTGAAACATGAGAAAAATTGGTTTGATTGGCTAAATATTATAAAAAAATTTGGGCACTGCGCTGTTCGCAGGTGACTTATAGCGCACAGTGCGGACTTCTCGCACTGTAGCTTAAGCCCACCTGCGGGAATGAAGACTTCTCGCAGGCCCCGTATGGGCAGTCTGCGGGAATCCTCATTCACGCAAGGGTTTCAAAAACTCACTTACAACTTGAAATTTAGCCATTAAAATCATGAAATTAAACCATGAAAGGCTAGAGAATTGAGAACTTACCAATCTGATCCAGACGGTTCATGGAATGGTGCCCCGAAGCTCCCGAAAATCGACGGTGAAGATTGGAGGTAAAATGGAGGTTTTTTGCACTACAATGGTAAATGGGTAAAACAATATGGTAAAAATGAATAGTAAATTTGTTTTATTTACTTTTTACCATATTAAAAGTGGTTTTTTGTATTTATTCACTATTTTACCCTAATTTCTAATACGAAAGTGAGTGAAATGACTTGCAGGTACCCAATGCAGATGATTATGGATGAAAAACTTTTGCGATTTGATGCATTTTTGTTTGTTTCCTATGGTTTTGATATAAGACCTCAAGTGATTTTTATCCGTTCTTGCACTTGCGAAAAACCTAGAACGTGATCGGGCGTTGTTTTATCTCTTTTCCGGGCTCGTTATGGTTACACGAAAAAGGAACCCCCCTGGAGTTAACTTTAAGCTCTTTTCACGACTCCCTAAATATGAAAAGATTGCCGAGTGATCTTACTTTTTTCACACTCGTTAAAGTATTTGAAGTTACGCGTCCTTAGAGCGATAGTTTAACCCTTTTTCGGTCTCGTTGGACAATTGTACGAAAAAGGAACTGAGAGAGTTCTCTTTTGAGTGTTTTTCCAAACTCTATAATCCTGAAAAACCTTCGAGTTTTCTATCTCTAGACTCGTTAAACAAACATTGACTGACCCGTGATGGAACCGAACCACTCCTTCTTAGGGTTCGTTAAAAATACTCCGAGGGACTCGTCCGAAGGATGAGCTTATATCAACAAGCATATGTGATCCTCTTCAAGCTTGCGTAAAAATAAAGAGGTACTTGCCAGAAATGGTGGGGGAAAATTTGGGAAAGGGATATGTTTCATCTTTGTGTTAATTGGCAGTAAGTGTCGCTCTTGAACATGACACCCCCTATTCATCATTTGAAGTTGGTTTGGGAAATCCATTTGTCTCTCATTTGATTCAATAACAAGGTCTTTCCATGTGTCGTTTTTTTTGAGTCAATGCTGCCAAATCATTGGTCGTGTCATCCATATGTTCAAGAGCAGTCCAAACCTCTTTTGAGTCAGCCATCTGCAGTTATACTTTCATTCCGTGTCGGCCTTCCCTGTGTCCAAAGTCCAATTGTCTCGTGCTCTGTTTCACTTACAAACTCTGTTACTCATTTCGTGTCACTGATGTGGGATACATCAAGGCCCTCCTGTGACGAGTCTTGTTCTGTCGAATTCAACACATTATCCAGAATCAAGACTTAGAAATTATTCAGTACCTTGAAGCTTGCATGCCTCAATGGAAAGTTTCTCGCTTTCGACAGTGGGTTTACATCATTGACCCCTGATCGAGAGATTCCATCAAGTGTTCGACATCAACTCTTTTATTCACAGTCGATGGATTGTACTATTGTACCTTGGGAGTCATTGACATTAATGGTGATTTCCCTCGCACTTGTTAACGGTATACATCAATGACTGGTAATCAAGTGGTTTCTACCATGTTCGACTTCGACACATGTAATCACATGGTCAGATTCGTACTTTGGGGCGACGAGATTGAAGACCCTAGATATTATCTTTGTGATCCAGGTTGCGATGGAGTATGCATGATTTGCGACACATAGATCCACTGTGTATGATTCGTGGCTATGTCATCTTGACTATAAATTTGTCGCACAGATCCACAGTGTATTCAGGTGGCTGTGCTATATAGTGACAGCATGGATCCACAGTGTATGATTGGTGGACATGACCTTGGTTTACAATGTCATCAATCTATGATCTGAGTATGGGAATGCCTACCTCGGAATTGATATACATGATATTCGCTGATGCTTGGATGGTTGCAGGTCTCTGATTAGATGTGCTTTTGGTTCTGGACACACACATGCAGCTTACAAAGTCTATCGACTGTCACTGGTTCCACTCTCAAACTTTGGGGGGCATTCTGTTATCCACAAATTTGGTCATTGTGATGAGGTCATGATGATGTCATGATGATGGAAAATCAAGCTCTTTACCAAGAATACTTTCCTGAGAAAAGTTACAGTTGTCTTCTTCCAGAATCCATACTTTGAAACATGTTCGCAAGCTGTTTATATATTCACCTGCGGGAATGCCTATTTCTCGCAGGCTACCTTAAGCTAGGGTGCGAACTTCCCACACTGTACTCATGGTTAGGGTGCGGACATGATTTTAAAAGGGAAAAAGATAAAGATCTTGAATCTTCTATAAGGGAATCTTCTAGAAGGATGAGTTGGCTTTCGAGTGGTTATTCAAGTACTGTCATTCCAGATATCTTGGGATCATTCCCTATCCAAGTAACTAATCTATCTCTTCCTATATATTGAGGAGATTGCTCATGGAAAGGGTTAAGCTAAGCAGTTTAGCAACAAGTTAGCAAGAGTTTGATTAGAGATATAGTGCAAGACTGTATGGAGGACTGATGCTATAGCAACAAAGGACAACAGCAAGGTCATCACACGTGGTTGATTTTCTTCATGCATGAGCAAGTGTGTGTGTCAGAGCTAGAAGCCGTCGAAAGGAGACCTATGACATCAAGGCTTAGGTTGTAAGTTTCTCTTTCAATTAATTCAATACAGTAATATGTCCCTTTCCCATAAAGATGATGTCACTTTATTACATAACTCCTTGATCATATGTATAGACTAGTCATTGAATATCTTAACTTGTCGTTACTTCAATTGGTTCATTTTGTTGTGATCTGGACGGGATGAGAGCATTGAAGTGAAGCTTGGAACAACAGAGTTTTAAGGAAAGCGTTCATAAGGTATGTCCATAGCCCTTATCTCTTAGTTCATTCAATAGGCTAGATCTAGGGAAAGTGTATTATTCTGTCTTGTTTTGTTCTAGATACCGGGTGGATCTAGGGAGGTCGGTTTGTGTCCGCACTCACAGACTTATCCTATAACACAAAGGTTTGTGGTAGAATGTTTGGTTTGCCAACAAAATAAGGTTGAAACAATTAAGACCCCAGGTCTTTTACAACCATTATCCATCCCAAGTCAACGCTGGGAGGAGGTTTCCATGGATTTCATCACATGGTTACCAAAGTCTAAAGGAAAGAGTGTAATCATGGTGATTGTTGATAGACTAGCCAAGTATGCACACTTTTGTTCACTCTCTCATCCCTTCAAAGCTAGTACAGTTGCCACCGCATTCATGGAGACAGTTCAAAAGCTACATGGCAGCCCAAAGATTATTGTAAGTGACATAGATCCCATCTTCATTGGACATTTTTGGACAGAATTATTTTCTTGTTTGGGTACTCAATTGGCTCATAGCTCTTCCTATCATCCTCAATCTGATGGACAAACTAAGATAGTGAACAAATGTCTAGAAGGCTACATTCATTGCTTTGTATCTGATAAACAAACACAATGGTTCAAATGGTTACCCTTGGCAGAATGGTGGTATAACACTTCCTTTCATACTGCAACAAAAATGACACCATTTATGGCACTTTAAGGATACTACCCTCCTTCCATCACTTCTTCTCTAAAAGAAAAATCTAAGGTTCAAGTAGTGGAAGATCACATCGAGAATCAACAACAAGTTCTACAAATCTTAAAGGACAACCTGACCATGGCACATAATCACATGAAACAACAAGCAGATCAACATCGTAGTGAAAGAAGTTTTGAAGTAAGGGATTGGGTGTTTTTAAGACTACAACCATACAAACAGATGTCCCTCAAGCAAGCCAAGAAGGATAATAAATTATCACCAAAGTACTATGGCCCTTATAAGGTGTTGCAAAAGATTGGTACTATGGCATACAAATTGGAGCTGCCCACATCTTCACGAGTACGCCCAGTTTTCCATGTTTCATGCTTAAAGAAGGTTATAGGTGACAAGATCCCAGTTCAAACTATATTGCCAGAACTTGATGAGGAAGGAAAAATCATATTGGAGCTTGAAGCCATCATTGATACAAGAATTTGCCAACTGAGAAATAGATCCATTTCAGAGTATCTCATTAAATGGAGGAAACTACCGGCTAAAGATTCCACTTGGGAAGATGAGTCTTTTATACAGAAGCATCCAGAGTTACTCAAGCGTTGCGGAAAACACTTGTCTCAAGGGGAGGGGTATGTTAATCCCTAATATTGGGTCATTACCCCTTAATTGGGGCATATTATATTAGTAATGTTATTTTATTTATGTCGGCTTTAGGCCATTAGTTGTAATTATACCTCCTAATCTCCTATATATACTAAGGAGACATTTTCATTTTGAATCATCTTGTACTTGAACATTTAAGTGGGGTAAAAGGAGGTTGCCCCCTCAAAGAGGCATATTATCTAAATTATCTCTTTTTCAAGGCACTGAGTACTTTTTTTGAGGTTTTTCTATGCTATATTGATATTTGGTTCTTAACATTGTTCTATGTGAACAATACTTAGGTCCATGCAGGGGCTAACATAAATGCCAACCGATTTAAACTATATTCCATGTATAAATAGTATATGGTTATAGTTTATATAACCATATGTAACCAAAAACCAATGAATATATGCGCGTTCTAGAGGTTTGAACCAGCAACCTTCGGGATATCCCGGAGGCCTAACCACTAGGCCAACAAATCCATTTATTACGAGATTCCTCCCACTTAGTATTAAGTTACATTAATTTTTGGATGGTGGTTTAAGGACTGGGCCTATTTAATGGCGCAGATCCCAAGACTTGTACACACACACTAATGCATGCACACATGCCGAGGTGCACAAATTTCAATGCAGAGTGCATTTATGTGTCTCAAAGTATGTGACAAGTTTGCTAAGTTTATGTGTTGCATGGAAAAGCATGCCATGAAGTATATTTTCCACACCTAGGCAAGTTTATACTCGTTGGATTTGTTTTTCGCAAGGATTATGAATATGAAGTATGTTTTGTGATCATAGGTCATTTGTAAAATTATTATATCCGTTTTTCATGTATGAGACACAATGTCTCGTTATATGTGTAAAAAGGGCTTTTTCGACCCCTATTCATAATTTGGACGACTTTATACTCAATTTTCTTAGAATTTTGCAAGTAATTCAATGGTAAACTCATTTTTGTGTGTTCGAGCAGTGGAATTAAATATAGTTCAATAAATTGGCTTTTTATAAGTCTATATTGTAATGTAATTTGGTATTTTGAGATGATGTAGAACATTCATGCTATCTAAAGAGACTTTGAAGATGAGGTAAATTATGTCATCAATATATGTATTTTGAGTTCTTTTATTTTATATTGTGTCATCTCATATATATGCAAGTTATTCATCAACATTAATGAAGTTTATGGACAACTAAGCATATTCACTTTTGTTTTTTGCAAATAGTCACGTGATCATTTATATTCTGAATCTGGTCGGATGTTTATATGTAATTATAAATTAATTGTACATATAAGGATTTTCAGATCAAGTTGGTATCAGACCAGGCTAGTATCACTGAAAGGAAACTTTCCTATCAGAAGGAAAGTTGGTATCAGAGCTGGTTTTGACGTTTATTTGCAAGTGAATGCTTATGAGGTCCAAGTTTAAGCGAGGTGAAGGACAACTTGTAACTTATAATACTGAAATTGGTTCAAGGGGATTCACTTAAAGGAAAGAAATGATGCATGAAGAATTTATGTTTGAGACTGATAAGGAGTTTCGAAGGATGTTCCTTGAGATGACAAATATTGTTAAGGAATTTTGGGAAGACCTAGAAAGAAGGAGAGAAACTCCTCATCAAAATGAAGGTGGGCTAGTTGAAACAATGGTAAAAGCTGAAGGAGGAGGAGAATGTGAAAAAACTCCAAGGTCTCCTTCATCCCCATCATCATCATCATCATCATCATCATCACCATCATCTTCATCCAATGAAAGTGAACATTCTTCTCATAAGAGGAAAAAACATTCTAATAAGTCTTCTCATTCTCATGATCTTCCTTTGTTAAAGCTAGATGTTAAGTTTGATTTTCCTACTTATGATGGAGAGTTGAATGCAGAGAAGTTGGATAATTGGGTCAAACAGATTGAAGTGTATTGCAGGGTACATAAAATTATAAATGACACTTCAAGGATACAGTTGGCTACTCTTCGCCTGAGTGACACAACTTTGATATGGTGGGAGAGTCAAACACAAGCTGATCTTATTCAACATGGTAAAATAATTTTTGCATGGATTGAGTTTACTGTTGCATTAAGAAAACAATTTTATCCATTATCTTACATGTAAACATCAATGATTTCTTGGAAACATTTCAGACAAGGAAAAGGGAAAAATGTCCAGGCTTATACATAGGAATTTAAGAGGAAGGCATTGTCTTTGGGGATTCCATTACATGCTCGTGAGACTCTTCTAAAGTATATTGGTGGTATGCACTCACATATTCACCATATTATATTGATGTTTAATCCTACTAATATTGACGAAGTATCAGTACAAGCTACACATCTTGAAGCCAACAAAGGAAAACATGTTGATGATGTATCAGAGGAGCCACATGAATTCAAGAAGCAATCAGAGAGAAAAATGAAGAGTAAGAAGACAACTACAGTGAAGAAGGATGAAGAGGAGAAGCCTACATGTTATCACTGAGAGAAGAAAGAGCATGATGAGAGTCATTATTGGAAGTTGCATCTAGAATTGAAGACAGAGTGGGCTCAACCTAGGAAGGGTAAAAAAAAGACCATGACCATGGTGAAGGATCTTGGATCGGATTCTAAGGATGAAACCAAGGTTACAACTATGGACATCAAAGGTAAATATTTTGTTGGAAGTTTCAGTTCACGTACTTCTTCTGTAAATTCTAAAGTAATCCCTAATGGAAGGAAAAGAAAAAAAAAATTCATTTACGAGTTATCTCAAAGCACACTAATATTGATACACTTATTGATAGTGGATCACAAGTGAATCTTATTTCAGAGAAAGTTGTTCAGAAGTTGGGATTGAAAACTAGGCCTCATTCGAGACCATATCCTTTGGGTTGGATTTGTGATAATGCTCAGTTACATGTAATTAAACAATGCAAGTTACAATTCACAATCACATCCAGCTTCATTGATGAGGTAGAGTTAGATGTGGTTCCACTTGAAATTTGCGGGATGGTTTTGGGAAGTCCATACTTGTATGACAGGAAGGCCATTTTCTATAGGGAATAGAACAAGTATCATATTTTCAAGGATGGTATTGAGTTCATTTTGAGAGCTCATCAGATGAAGGCGAATTTGGCAGTTGTCACTACAGGGCACATGCTAGCTAATGCTATTATCCAGGATCCAGATATATAGTCTACGGTTGAAAGTAACACATGTCCTTTGGTTGATGTTGTTCTTGTTAAGAAGGGTAGATATGTTGATGGTTCATTCTCTTTTACATCTGTATATTCAATTTTGTTGTTCAATTTATTACTAATTAGTGGAGTATGGTTAGCTATTGCAACAATGAATGGAAGAGTTTGTGAATTTAAGGGAATGGTTAACTTGGTCATCAATGATGTTTCAGTCTTCATTATGGTTGTGATGAGTCACATGCTCGTTATCCAAGAATGAAGGATGGATGATATTGGACAAGTGAGGCGAAAGCATTCTCACTTGATTTCTGAATAATCTATATTTTTGGAGGTCCAAAATTCCTCCAGTGGAGAGGTGTTATCCAGGAGGATCTAAGGAATGCTCATAGAGGTCCAAGAGGATCCATAATGCTCACGTAGATCCCAGGGGGTCTAGAAAAGCTCAAAATTTGACTGACTCAAATTATCAAGAAAACAACATAATTGCATAGAGCTCGTCGTTAGCTTTCCAACGACGTAAACAACAAGTCAAATATAGTTCGTATGAAAAAGTTATAAGCGATCAAAGTTTAGGTCAAAATTGATCAAAAGTTAAAGGATGACATTAGCATGGTACATGATGATGTCAACATGTGACATGGCACATGATAGTACAACTGTATAGGTGACATGACACATTATTTGGCATGTGACTGGGAAAATTGTACGTCTAAGTGGACCAATTGTTCGTCGACACGTGAAAAGGGATAGCCAATGAGAGGTCGCCATGTGGAAACCTACCATTGGCCAATAATGGTTAAGTTAATCAAAATTATGGAGTCGATGGGGGTCAAATCTATGACCTCCATAACCTCCATAAGACTTAGGATATCCCCCTTTACCAACACGCCATCGTATGAACCTTAATCTATATATGTGAATAATTATATTTGAATTAATGTAATAATTCGTTTGGGGAAAAAGGGGCCGAGGGTAGCCCCCAACCCCTGGTTTGTATGTTGTTCTATGCGACCAATACCTAGGTTCGCGTGGGGGATAACATAAATGTCGACGGGTTTAAAATATATACCATGTGTAAATAATATATGGTTATAGTTTATATAACCATATGTAACCAAAAAACAATGAATATATGTGTGTTCTAGAGGTTTGAACCTGTAACCTCCAGAATATATCCCAGAGGCCTAACCACTAGGCCAACAAATTCGTTTATTACGCGATTCCTCCCAACTTAGTATTAAGTTACATTAATTTTCGGATGGTGGTTTAAGGACCGAGTGATCCCAAGACTTGTACACACACATTCTAATGCAGACACACATGCCGAGGTTCACAAATTTCAATGAAAAGTGCATTTATGTGTCTCAAAGTGCGTGTCGAGTTTGCTAAGTTTATGTGTTTCATGGAAAAACATGTCATAGGGTATATTGTCAACACCTAGGAAAGTTTATACTCGTTGGATTCATTTTTCCACAAGGATTATGAATGTGAAGTATGTTTTGTGATCATAGGTTATTTATAAAAGTATTATCTCAGTTTGTCATGTATGAGACACATAGTCTCGTTATATGTGTAAAAAGGGATTTTTCTGCCCCTGTTCATAATTTGGCCAACTTTTTACTCAAATTTCTCAGAATTTCACAAGGAATTCAATGGTCAACTTATTTTCTGCATTTGAGCAACATAATTAAAGAGAGTTCAATAAATTGGCTTTTTATAAGTCCATATTGTAATGTAATTTGGTATTTTGAGATGATGGAGAACATTCATGCTATCTAAAGGGACTTTGAAGATGAAGTAAATTATGCCATCAATATATGTATTTTGAGTTGTTTTATTTTTTGTTGTGTCATCTCATAAATCTGCAAGCTATTCATCAATATTAATAAAGTTTATGGACAAGTAAGCATATTCACATGTGTTTTTTTGCAAATATTCAAGCGATCATTTATATTCTGAATCTGGTCGGATGTTTATGTGTAACTAAGAATTTTCAAATCAATACGACTGAGTACAATATATGGAAAATTCATTAATGTAACCTCCTAGCACACTATCCAACCAATAATCAACTGCATGTGATGTCTTATTTCTTACTACATTAACTTGTTTAATAAATTTAAGAGTCAAATTTCTGGGAACTGCAATTCGATATCTTCCGATCTGTTAAGCAAATCTCTAGATCCACTCTACTAAAATATTCGGGAATTCAACGAAGAAAATTTCATGCAACTCTGTAAACACATGCCTTTGTAACCATTCCCATGCACTAATCTGTGGATTCTGATTCTGACCTACAACAAACTCAGTCTCCTTCATGTTCAACCACTGTCCAATATCCTCCTTAGTAGGCCTCCATATTCCCCTCAAGGAAACAACATAACCATTTGTTGGTGCGTAGTGGGCAGACCCGAGGTTCAACATTAAATCACCAACAAAACCCTAAAGATACTGTCCCTTTCGACATCACCTGGAAGCATGTGAAGTCTCACCCGAGGTACCTATGGGCATTGCAGGAACCAGGTTTCCACAATCATAGGGGTATATGAGGTATTCATCCTTATTTTTTACTTAAAATTCATTCATATACCCCGTGCACGAACTCGTAACAGTATAATAACATTTGACCAATTCATCTTACTTAACCATTCAACATGTGTGGGAAACCATCAGATACATGTTCATATTAACCATTAAGCATCTACTACATGTGCACAACAAACATAGTAGACCAACCAATCATAATAGCAAACACATCAAGACATAGGAATTTAACGTGGTTCACCCCAATTAGGCTACGTCCACAATGAATGGATTCTTATATTATTCATTCATCTTCAGTTCATACAATAGGTGTGCACTGCGCTCATACAATAGTCTTCAATTAAAACCAAAACTTTCCCATGTCATTCTATAATGCAGTGCACACATACCTCTCGACTGATATTCAAATCATCTCATATTCATCAACTAACAAATCACTACTAACCATTACTTAACCATGACCTCAATGAGCTAACCAAGAGCCACTAACCATTACTTAACCACGATCTTAATGAATTAACCAAGAGCCACTTCTATCCCCAAAACCCATCACATATTTATAGTATTAAATTAGGGCTTATCCCGTTACAATGTGGAAAAAATGTCCCACAACTCCTAACTAATTTCCGCCTTTCGCGTTTTTTCTCCTGAGTATGCGCTAACTGTCTTTCATGTGTGCTTCTCCTTTGTTGACTTTTCATGTGATCCACTCATGCGTGATTCCCAAAACTTACCCAAAATGACCTACTCCAATACCTTCTCTCACAGGTCAGATATTTCTAGAGAATGAACAAGATATCCTTACATTTCTTCTTCAATGTGGTCATTGATATGCCTTTTTTCCAATTCATAGCCATGTTAGGGTTTACAAGGAACTCTTTCCATGCTTCTCCTCTGAGATTCTGGTTCCTAAACCAATTTTCTCCTTCTATGGCTAATTCTGTGGCTTCTGCAAAGAAAGACTCTGTCAATACCAACCGTACATCTCCTATATGTACCTCGACTCCATCAAAATAACTCGCAAATTTCTTAGTCACCTCATTGTCATACCCCTGATTTTTTTGAAAAAAAAGAATCCATTCGGATTTTTCAAACTACTTGTGCACTTTGGATAGGGATTGAAAAACTCAATACCAGTAGGTTCATGTCTAAGCATGGGCCCCATTGCAAAAACTTCAATATTGGAAAGTTGACCTTTGAAATCGCTCTTTTGTCACAGGGTGCAGGTAATTATGGTAGAGGGTAAATAAAACATAGTGAAGGAATATGAAAGAGTGAATGAAATCAGAAATTGGTACAAGTGATGAAATAATCAACGAAATAATCAATGATCATTTCGTTTGATAAGAAATCATGAAGTTGGTCATGCCGACTTTTCTGCACCCGTTTAAATTATTGCAACACAAGTAAATCGTGGGAGATTGTAAAATCAACATATGTAATCTTGAAATATCACATGTATCGAATATGGATCCTGCAATCTTTGAGTTTTGGATTACACCAAGGATTATGTCCATACTTTCGATATTACAAAAATTCTTAAATACCTGTAATTCTAAATTACCATCTTTGAAACTGAAGTTGAGGCAAATAAATGTAGTATTATGATTCTGCAGTTGAAGATCGAGACTTCCTACGCTGATGAAGAAACTGATGTAATTGGTAATGACAATAAGTTTGTTGCTAAAGATGAGTTTCATGACAATTTTCATGAAATCCATTTTGATCTTCTGCTATGCTGACAGGTTCAAATGATTTTTTGTGGTTATAACAATGTTTTGGAGCTAATTTTTACCATGCATTCTAGAAATTTGTTGAAGAGTGTTGATGAAGAAGGTGTTGATAATGTTGACTAAAGATGTTGTAGACACCGAAGATGTTGATAAATATGTTGGTGATGCTGATGTAGGATTGATGAAGAAAACTACTAAAAATGAAGCTTTGAATAATCTAATCACCAATGTTGAACTTATTTATGTAGCTATGAAAGAATTTTTTTGACTATCTAAGTGTTGTGGAGAGTTGATTTTCTACAGGCTAAAAGAAAATTGTCCCCTTATCTGATGCTGTAACAACTAACTTTCTGCAAGCTTATCACAGACTGAATTATTTGCTAAAAAATTAAATGCTAAAATGTTGAACAAGAGTTGAAATGTCATGGATTTATTTTGAGAAGTTTTTAGAATTTTGCCCACCATTTCTGGTTTTCAAACAGAACTCTTGCATAGTTGCGCCAATAATTGGTTTTCACAAACTGTGCTTTATTTTTTCTTTACTTTATTATTATTATTATATGTGTTTTTTTTTTTCTTTTCTTTTTGGAACATGAAAATAAAAGAATCATTATGAGATAAGAAGTAATGGACCAAATGATTAAATTATCATAACATAACAGAACTACACACCATGTACATAATGTGAGTGTGGAGCACAACTCCAAGATAGATAAGTTACACAATAACTCCTTAAAGAATAGGGGAACTCCCTCCAAATAATCAAATACCATTCATACTTCACAATTCCCATATCACAATAATGAATACATGACCTCCATATATACCTATTCACACTTGCACATGAAGCCCCTTTACCATTAGTATAACCTTATTACATATATATTTACACATTACATGTACATTTAGGGCCATATATGCCCCCTCTTGGGGTCATATCATATAGTTTAGCCCCATATATGCTCCCCTCGGGTCATAACATAGTACCCTCCAAAAATCTTTGTCCTCAAAGCTTTGTAATTAAAGGCTTCACATGTGATGAAACCAAGTAATATGATTTTCTTATGTTCTTGCATTCTTCTTTCCATTGATGATGATCCATCCATCCAAAATCAATTACTTTTGGTCATAATTCTTGTTGGTTAGTTGTTGCATAATTTTCTTTCTCTTGATTCCATGTATAGTTGTTGAAGCTTCTCCAATTTGTAGTATATGTAGGTCTATAATAATATCTTATTGAAGAGTGGTTTTGAGATGCCATATTCAATGAACATTGATGATTATTCCATATTCTTCCTTGATAATGTCTATATTGATATGCTTGTCTTCCTTGAAATCTTTCTTGATAATGAGGGTGTCGATATTGTTTGACATTTGATGGGTTTTCTTCATTTTTCACACCCATTCCATCTATCTTCTTTTCATAGACAATGGGATCCTTGATAATCTTTTCTTGGTCTGTGATTACTATAGCCTTGGATATAATACCATCATATTTGGCATGGACATCCTCTAGATGTATTTCAACTTCTTCAAGTATCTTATGGTGACCTTCTTGAATCTTGTCTTCTTTCTCCTTTTGAAGCTGCAATGTTACCCCATTTATCGAATTCTGACGTCCTTCTTCAATTCTGGATTGCATTTCTGATTTTACCTCATCAGTATTTAGGCTGGATTCTTCAACCTTCTTGCAAATTTCCTCTTCAAGTCTTTTGGTAGATTCTTCATCCAAGATCCTTCTTTCTTCTTGATTTTGATAATTCTTCTTGTCTTCTTTCAATCTCTTGACCTCATCCAATAGTTTTTTTGTAATATACATATCTCTTCATCTATTTTTTTCAAATATTCCCTTGAATCATCCTTTTCCCACATTGATTTACTATTATTTTCTTGCTTTAAGTTCTTAATCTCCTTAATGAGTGATTCATTAAAGGATTGCATCTTGGAAAACTCATCATTTTTATTCTTGATATCTTCCTTAACTAATCTTGAATTCTATACATTTTCTCCATTTTTGATTCCTTGATCCATTGTTTGAAAATAATTCTTCAAATAATTCCCATGCGACACTTCGTCTAATACCTTCATCAAGGCTATACCACCAATTACCAGCTTCACCATTCAAATAAATACCTACCAAAGAAATATTCTTTCAATTTTTCCTTATCATTCTTAACTATTCCCCAGGACTGGTTTCATCTTTATCTTCATCTCCACTAAAGTTAGGTATTGCCATTGATTCTTAATTGAGGTCTGACTATAATCTGTTGAAATAATGTAACTGTGAAGAGCATTCTTATTATTATTTTGTTATTGGATTAAATCCCCATTGCGGATTAATCATGTCATTATTATTATTATTGTTATTGGATTAATCCCCATTGAGGATTAATCATGTCGGTAATTGTATAAGGACCAAATCCCCTTTTGTGGATTGGTCATCAGACAATTACAAAGGATAGAATAAGAAGTCGGCCCCAACAGTTATAATGGAAGACCTAGAATTAATTAAAGGTGGGTTTACCCACCCAGAGTGAGAGGTCCGCCCTGCTAGTTGTGGCCTTTCACATGTGCAAGTCTGATATAAATAAGAGGCTAGCGCCTCACTTCAAACACACAACTCACTTGCTCATTCTCTTATGAGGCGAGCTGCAATTACAGTTGGAGAGAGGGAGAAGAGTGGCACATCTCTTGGGGAGGACTTTCTGTATTGGTTTGAGTTATCTCTTGAACATTGTATAAGCTATTTATGATAAGGAAGTTTTTGCTGGGTTTTCTTCCCCTAGAGGGTTTCCCAGGATAAATGTTGTGTCTCTTGTGAATGTGTATTTCTCAGTGATCTTGTTCTTATTATGCTCTTATCTATTGAAATGAAAAGAACTATAATAATGGCATAAAATTTAACATGGTATCAGAGCCAACCTGAAGGAACCACAATTTGCAAGAGAAAAAACGTCACTGTTACCGTACCCAACATTTAGGGTTTTGCAAAAGTGAATCTTTTCAGCCCTAAAACCACCTAGAAATTTGCGCCCTCCCCCAAGGATCATTTTGGCACTTAGAGAGCACCTTTTCAGTGGCTATATCTCTCGGAAAGTGAAACCCTAGTTTCACAAAGTACCAGAAAACCAGTGTACCGGAAGTACTAGAAGTACTAGAGTACCAGAAGTACCAGAAAACCAGAAGCACTAGTCCAGAAATCTGCAGATCAAGTTTGAGGGGGTAAAAGTTGGATTTTCAACATTCCGACTACACCAGCTAACTCGCCTCAGCCCAGCGCATCTATCCATTGGATCAAAATTTCAAAATTCAAAGTTTGAAAAATTAGGGTTTCCTCATAAAACCCTAAGTTGCAGTTGCAGTTGCAGTTGCAGTCGTAACACCAGTTGCAATTACCATTGAAGTTTTCTTGAGAATTGATAAATATTACCGCTGCTACCAAATGGAGCCACCACCTTCAAATGTTATCAAAGGTATGTACTTACATATGTTTAATGGTTAAAACCCTAAAGAATATTTGCAGGAGAAGTGATCTCTTGCCATAGATCTAGAAGGATCTCAAGATCCAACACATTCAGAGGAACGATGCAACCCAGGTGTGATTATTTTGATATACATCTATTTGTCATGACATTATCAGTGTTGCATGTTGAAGCTATGATCAAATTATTAGAAGAATTGAAAGTTTATCATAGAGCTTATCCTCTAACCTAACCTTTTGTCAAGTTAACGTATTGTCTTAGTATAGAATATAGGTTGAAGAAAGCACTCGTCACTTGAGTGAAGGAGACTTGGAAGAAAAGAAAGCACTCATTCTTGAGGACAAGGCTCCAAGTTTGATTAATCAATATTCAAAGGTACACATGACAAGATGATGACTTTAGTTGAGATAGCAATCGTCGTAAAGTATTATACTTGATAGCATGTGAGAATTTAGATGTAAATACTTTTCCTGATATGACTAACACCTCCTCTAGGAGAAACCTCGTGTGTTAGTTTTAGATTGCCATGGAAGGATGCTTGGTCACAACACTAAGAGAGTGTTGACCTCATTTCGTATTGTATTCCTTACCTTTAATCTTTGCTAAATTATAAGTAATAAGCTCTAAAGGAGCTATTGTGATGATTGTTCATGCTATTGCTTTATATTATCAGAAGGATATTATTCTTGCTTGTTGACCTTGCTCCAGGTCACATGAGGAAGCTATAGCGAAGGTTGCAGAAGGCAACTTGCTAAAGGAGAGATCATAAATGAAGTAATCATCAGTGGAAAAGAAGAAGGTGGGTCACTCAGAAGCTGCCATGACCCACTCTATTGAAGAATCCATGTGAACTCTAGAATATTAGCTCAAATCAACTACAAGGTGCTACCTTACATATGCAAATCTGTCACAGGTTTACCAGAACTCAAGGTTGATTAGGAAGGAATATGCAATGGATGTGCGCAAGGGAAGAACATAAAGAACCCCTTTCCAAAGAGGGACAACAAAGCAGAAGGAGCATTGGAACTCATCCATTCTGACGTGTGTGGCCCAATGCCATCATCCTCCATTAGCGAGTATGTATACTATGTATCATTTATTGATGATTATTCTCGTAAGACCTGGATATATTTCTTAAAATCTAAAAATGAAGTATTCAGTAAATTCAAGGAATTCAAAGCCTTGATAGAGAATCTTTCCGAAAGAAATATTAAGATACTCAGGTCAGATAATGGAGGAGAATATACCTCGAAGAAGTTCGTAAGCTTCTACATAGATGTCGGGATCAAGAGGGAACTAACTACTCCCTATAATCCCCAACAAAATGGTGTTGCTGAAAGGAAGAACAGAACGATTATGGAAGTTGTGAAGACCATGATTCACGATCAAGATATTCCTATGTGATTATGGGAAGAAGCAGCTATGGCAACTGTTTATGTGCAGAAAAGACTATCCCATAGTGCACTTGGGTTCAAGAACCCAGAATAAATGTTCACTGGAAATAAGCCAGAGTTAATCCATCTCAAAATATTTGGCTGTCTAGTGTTTATCCACATACTAAAAGAGAAAAGAAACAAGCTGGAACCCTCCATAAAGAAGGGAATATTTGTGGGATACTGTGAGGTATCCAAGGCCTTCAGAATCTACATACCTGGTCACCAACATATTGAGATCAGTAGGGACGTGACCTTTTATGAAGAAGATGTACTTAAGAAATCGAGAAGATGCCAGCTTGAAGAGGCATATGAAGAGGAAACTGTAAATCCCAGGACGACAGAGTCCGTGAGGGAAGTTCCCAGAGCTACAGAATCTGTAAGGGAAGTCATAGCTTTCCCTGATGAGGAGACTCCTAAAGATCATGATATAACAGAAATTCAAGAACCTCCTCAAATGACCTTCTCCCATAAAAGAAATCCTGCTTGGGAAAGAGAGCTTATTCAAGATGGAGAGAAGTATGGTGTTCCAGAAGGAACCACAAGACAGGTGAAGAGACCAAAGCCATTCTCCAGTTATATGGCTTTGATGTGCAATCTACTTGATGAAGAACCTACATGTTTTGAAGAGGCCATCCAGAAGAAGGAACGAGAAGATTCCATGACAAAGGAATACCAATCCATAATAAAGAATGATGTATGGGAAATTGTTCCCAGACCAAAAGGCAAGGATGTGGTATCATCAAAATGGCTCTTCAAGATAAAACATGCTACTGATGGAAGTATTGAGAAATATAAAGCAATATTTTTCACTCGTGGCTTTTCCAGAAGGAAGGAATCAAATATGAATAGACATTCGCTCCTGTGGCCAGATACACTTCGATCAGAACCATTATAACTCTTGCTGCCAAGATGAAATGGAAGCTGCACCAGATGGATGTGAAGACAACTTTTCTGAATGGTATCATTGAAGAGGAAGTGTATATAGAGAAACCCCAAGGGTTTTAGATTGAAGACAGGAAGTTTCATGTCTCTCGATTGAAGAAATCCTTATACGGATTGAAGCAAGCTCCCAGAGCTTGGTATGGCTGTATAGACAGTTTCTTGATGAGCTTGGGATTTACCAAGAGTAAAGTAGATTCAAATATCTACTTCAAGATCATGGATAATGAACCAATAATACTATTACTATATGTGGATGACTTATTCTTAACTGGAGAAGAAAAGCTCATCGTTGAATGTAAACAAAGACTTTCCACTGAATTTGAAATGAAAGACCTTGGCCTAATGCATTACTTCTTAGGTCTTGAGGTATGGCAAAGTCTGGAAAGAATCTTGCTTAACCAGGGGAATTACATGGTCGAAATCTTAAAGAGATTTGACATGCTAGAATGCAAGTCCATGAATACACCCATGGAAGCGAAGCTGAAGCTGCTGGTCGATAATTCGTCAGATTTGATCGATGCCACTCTGTACAGACAGATTATTGGATCGTTGATGTACCCGACGAACACCAGACTAGACATCTATTTTGCAGTGAACACCTTGAGTTAGTTTCTGGTAGAGCCCAGACGTGTTCATTTAGTGGCTGCAAAACATGTGATGAGGTACCTTAAAGGTACAATGGATTATGGTCTCAGCTATGATGGAGATCATGACTTCACACTAAGTGGATATACTGATGCAGATTGGGCAGGAGGCATTGCTGACAGAAAAAGCACTTCCAGATGTTGTTTCAGTTTGGGATCAGCTATGATCTCATGGCAGAGTAGGAAGCAATCCAGTATTACTCTGAGCACAGTGAAAGTAGAGTACATTGCCGCATGTTCTACTAGCTGTGAAGCTATATGGCTTCGAAAGTTGCTAACAGGCCTATTTGATTTGGAGATGAGAGCAACCACAATTCTATGTGACAATCAAAGCTGCATTAAAATGACAGAGAATCCTATGTTCCATGACAGGTCGAAGCACATAGAGATCCACTATCATTTCATCCACGACATGGTACAGAGAGGAGCCTTGACGCTCCAGTACATTAGCACAGATGAATATGTTGCTGATGTGATGACTAAGCCTCTATCTCATGTAAAGTTTGAACAATTTTGAGATAAGCTTGGTATTATCCAAAAGGACCTTCCCTGAAAGGGGGAGATGTATTCCTTGATTTTGACCTCGCTGTTAGACGTAAAGCAAGATGAGTCATGCTTCTGACCTCATTGTTAGACGTAAAGCATGACGTTGTGTGATCCTTGCTTCTGACCTCACTGTTAGACGTAAAGCAAGATGAGTCATGCTTCTGACCTCGCTGTTAGACGTAAAGCATGATGTCGTGTGATCCTTGCTTCTGACCTCGTTGTTAGACGTAAAGCAAGATGAGTCGTGCTTCTGACCTCACTGTTAGACGTAAAGCATGACGCCATGTGATCCTTGCTTCTGACCTCGTTGTTAGATGTAAAGAAAGATGAGTTATGCTTCTGACCTAGTTGTTAGACGTAAAGCATAACGCCGCTGATTCCTTGCTTCTGACCTAGTTCTTAGACATAAAGCAAGATGATTCCTTGCTTCTGACCTCGTTGTTAGATGTAAAGTGAGATGTTGATGTGTTCCTTGCTTCTGACCTCGTTGTTAGACGTAAAGAAATATGAGTCATACTTCTGACCTAGTTGTTAGACGTAAAGCATGACGTTGTGATTCCTCGCTTCTGACCTAGTTGTTAGACATAAAGCGAGATGATGATATTACTTGCTTCTGACCTAGTTGTTAGATGTAAAGCAAGATGTGACTGACACTGAGCTACCAGCTTAACCGCTGTGACATTGAGCTAGTGTAGTACTGTGATGTGCCAGCCTAGTGTTGTGATGAGGTATCATTTTTACTGATACATATTTGATGCAGATGATGATAGAATTCTTTCAAGAATGATGATGTTGCTGATGAAGAAAACTTCCAATGACTCGTAAATGTGCTAGACAATGGTTCATGATGATATTGATGATACTGTCCTTCAGATGCCACTAATGATGCAGACCTCTCTCACCTGGTGCTAATGAAGAATACCCTTCTTGTTAGGGGGAGTGTTGAAATAATGTAACTACGAAGAGCATTCTTATTGTTATTTTTTTATTGGATCAAATCCCCATTGCGGATTAATCATGTCATTATTATTATTATTGTTATTGGATTAATCCCCATTGAGGATTAATAATGTCGGTAATTGTATAAGGACCAAATCCCCTTTTGCGGATTGGCCATCAAACAATTACAAAGGACAGAATAAGAAGTCGGCCCCAACAGTTATAATGGAAGACCCAGAATTAATTAAAGGTGGGTTTACCCACCCAGAGTGAGAGGTCATCCCTGCCAGTTGTGACCTTTCACACGTGCCAGTCTAATATAAATAAGAGGCTAGCACCTCACTTCAAACACACAACTCACTTGCTCATTCTCTTATGAGGCAAGCTGCAATTACTAGTTGGAGAAAGGGAGAAGAGTGGTGCATCTCTTGGGGAGGACTTTCTGTATTGGTTTGAGTTATCTCTTGAACATTGTATAACCTATTTATGATAAGGAAGTTTTTGCTGGGTTTTCTTCCCCTAGAGGGTTTCCCAGGATAAATGCTGTGTCTCTTTTGAATGTGTATTTCTCAGTGATCTTGTTCTTATTATGCTCTTATCTATTGAAATGCAAAGAACTATAATAATGGCATAAAATTTAACATAATCCTCAATGTATAACCTCAATATATTAAGGATAGTTATAATCCTTGTTCCCATATAATATTATAGGTTTTATCTTTCCAATGGCTTTTGAATCAGCTCAATCGAACATTCCAATAAAAAATTATGACAGTTTTAAGTGAACATACCTTTGAAAACCCTGATTTGAGTATGTCCTCCTAACTGACCTTGCTTTTGATGTATATCTACAATTTTCTCCCTTCTGAGTATGAAATCATGACCTATAGTAATATGAAATTTCTTCTCTACAATGCCATAGGTTTGACCAAAATTGGATGTGTCAAATGAAAGTTTTGGTAACTTTCCTACACCTTGCTGATTTTTGTCCTTTCGAGGAGAGCGAACTTGTACAACTTGCCACGTACACAATATTTGACATATAATTATGAAAATTGTACCAGAAATACTACCAACTATACTTGTTCCAATTAAATTTATCTCACATAATTTGGATAGTCGATGACAAAGTTATGACTGTTTTACCCAGAACCTATTTGAGACTAGTTACACAACTAGTCAAAAACCCTATCTTGCACAGAGTGTATCTCCAAAATTACAATAACCTAGAAGTTGAAATTCATACTATCGGTACTATGATAAGTATTCTCAATATCCTCTAGTTTTATCCTTTTGAAGTGGCTCCGAAACAAAGTTATAGCGAAAATTCCAAAATGACTGTATTGAGGAAGAAAAACCCTAGGATCAATGCTATGAAACCAAATGTAATGGACCAAATGCTTAAATTATCATAACATAATAGAAGTACACACCATGTACAAAATGTGATCATGGAACACAACTCCAAGATAGATAAGTTACAAAATAACTCCTTAAATAATAGGGGAACCCCCTCCAAATAACCAAATACCATTCATACTTCACAATTCCCATATCACAATAATGAATACATGATCTCTATATATACCTATTCACACTTGCACATCAGGCCCCTTTACCATTAAGTCGACCTTATTGCATATATATTTACACATTACATGTACATTTAGGCCTATATATGCCCCCTCTTGGGGTCATATCATATACATTTAGCCCCATATATGTTGCGCCAATAATTGGTTTTCACAAATTGTGCTTTATTTTTTCTTTACTTTTTCTATTATTATTATATGCATATTTTTTTCTTTTTGGTTCTGAGACAAGAGTAGGTGAATAACTTCCCTTTCTCACTATCTCCATCTCTAATTGTTGAAGCAAGTGTTGAACAAATTCTTCTCCATTGATAGGCTTCTAATATAACTTCAATCTATGCCCATTCACTAGAAAATAAATGCCTTCAATGGTTTTGATTTTAACTGATCCATTGTTAACTATTGTCTCTACTTCATATGGTCCTAACTAATGAGTACTAAGATTTCCTTTAAAAATTTTAAATCTATAATAAAATAAGAGATCCCATTCACCTGGTTTAAATGTCCTCTTTCTGATGAATTTTCCATGCCATCTTGATCTTTGTTGTTGAATAATGGTAGTATATTGAACTACATTTTGTTGAATCTCGTCCAACTCATTGAGTTTGGCCAACCTCTAATGTTGTGTCTCTGAAGGATCCATCCCAAGTTTGACTTCTATTCTAAAACTTTTGATTTGGAATTCAATATGCCGCAGAACTTTCTTTCCATACACAAGCTCATATGGTGTATGTCTAGTAGTATTCTTTCACGTGGTTTGGTATGCCCAAAGGGCCTAAGAAATCCTATCTTCCAAATCCGGGTGATGTAATTGAACGGTTTTGGTAAATATATATTTAAGTACTTTTTTTGTGGAATCAACCTTCCCATTGGCTTGTGGATGGTAACGAGATGACTTTCGATACTTGATCTTATACTAGTCCATGATTTTCTGGACAAGAGTTTAAGCGAATTGGGTACCCTGATCTATCACAACTTCTATTGGGACACCAAAACAAGTAAATATGTCCTCAAATAAAAAATCTACAACACATTGTTCATTATCATGTAAAATAGGTTTTGTTTCTACCCATTTAGTGGCATAATCAGTACATACCAAAATATACCTTTTTTTTCTAGACATTGGAAAAATAGGCCCTACAAAATCTAAAGTGCATTTTTCAAACGATTCTATGAGTACCTGAGTTTGTAGAGGCATATCGTCTGATTTTACTGGTCTACCCATCAACTAGAAACTCTCACAACTTCTAGCATATTTCTTGGCATCTCTAAAAAGAGTGGGCCAATAATACCCTAGATGAAGGACTTTATATGGAGTTCATTTGTCAGCAAAATGGCCTCCACATGGTTCATTGTGGCATGCCCTAAATATGTCAAATACTTCATCCACTCGTACACACCTTCGAATGATAAGATAAGGTCCTGTATGAAAGAGTTCTTCGTCAATCCATGAGTAAGTGGCACTGTATCTAATGATATTCTACTTCCCCTTTGTAGAAAACATGTTGAGGTAATTTTCTTGTAGCTAGATAGTTAGCAATATCTGCAAACCAAGGTATTTTAGTAGATATTGCAAAAACACGTTCATCAAGAAAATAATCATTAACATGAATTAATTCACCCTCATTATGAATCCTAGAAAGGAAATCTACTACAACATTTTCCTTACCAGGCCTATCTAGTACAATGATGGTAAATTATTGTAATAAAATAAGCCACCTGGTAACCCTGCCATTGGTAATTGGTTTTTTCATTAGGTACCTAATGGCTGAGTGGACAATGTGGATGAAGAATTAATATCCCATAATGTAGTTCCTAAATTTATTGAAGGCATGGACAACTGCAAGGAACTCCTTTTTAGAAATTGTATAATTCAATTTAGGGGGTGTCAAGTTTTTTCTCACGAAATAGATGGCATAAGATAATTGATTTTCCTTTGGACCTAGTACTACTCCTAAAGTTGTGTTAGAGGCATATGTAGATATATGGAATGAGAGGGACCAATTTGTTCCTCTTAAAATAAGGGCTACAGAGATTTTCTCTTTCAGAGTTTCAAAAGCAGTTTAACATGAAATGTTCCAGAAAAACGCATTATCTTTAGTGAGAAGTTTAAATAATGGAGATGCAATCTTTATGAAATTTTCAATGAATTGTCTATAGTAACCAGCATGGCCTAGGAAAATTTTAACATCTTTTTGAGTTTTGGGCATTGGAAGATTGGAAATAAATTCATTTTTTTCTGGATCCACTTTTATACCTACAAAAGACACATTATGGCCCAAAACAATTCCTTCAGTTATTAATATGAAACATTTCTCATGGTTTAATGACAAATTAGTTTCTTGACATCTAATTAAAACTTTTCTCAAATTTTCTAATGCTTCCTCGAAAGTATTTCCATAAACAATGAAATCGTCCATATACACTTCTACACAATCATGGATAAGGTCAGAGAAAATACCTAGCACAACACGTTGAAAATTTGCAGGTGCATTACACAAACCAAAAGGAAGTACTTTGCAGGTGTATTTCCCCCAAGGGCATGTAAATGTTGTTTTGTCCTGATCCTTTGGAGCTATTTGTATTTGGTTGTAACCACTAAATCCTTCCAGAAAAGAAAAGTACTTTTTACCTGCTAATGTATCTAAGACCTGATCTATAAAAGGTAGAGGAAAGTGATCTTTCAAAGTTGCTTTATTTAATTCCCTATAGTCTACACACACACACACACACACACACACCATTTTCCATTTTTCTTAGGAACAATAACTAGTGAAGATACAAATTGTTTGTCAAAAATTGGAGATACTTGATCTTATACTACTAGGATGGGTAGGTATGGTCCCATAGATAGATCCTCACCAACTTTGTTGCCAAGATTAGTTTTGGATCAGTTGTGGTTGCCATGCTTGCCAAGGCATAGGCATGTTCCAATTTGTAACATCCCATTCTGCTGAGCACACTTTGATTGAATTATTCTTTGTGGACACTTGCGTGCAAGTGATATAGTTATGGTACATTTTGATTTCATTTCAATTATGGTTATTTATGACGATGATGATGTATTGTGACTTATTTTCATTTGATGTATATGTATTGGCAGATGCTATTGACGACTTTTCCTAAGTGTGCATGACACATGATAGGTTATGGATGCTGATGGCATCAATGAAATTCCTTGGACTCTAGATTGAGTCAGGGAGTGGATTGTATTTGTTTGAGTATTTAATTTTATGCACATAGGACATATGATTGATTACGACATGAGTTATATATATGGATTATTGACAATGTTTTTGTTAGTGGATGCAGGCTTGACGATGCTTGCTAATCCGACTCACATAAGGAGTAAAGGGGCCATGCACAGGAACCTGAAATTTGAGTGATCTAGGTGGATATCGGTGACCACCCACCTATTCCAACTGGCTCATTTTGGAAATTTCAGTTTGGCAGTTTTGTTCCTAGTTTTCGAGTTCCCAAACTTCTGGGGCCGTTTCGAGGCCCTAAACATCATTTTTAGGGCTCACCACTCTCAAAATATTATCAAGGTTAGACTCCAATGGAAACATGTTTATTCCTCGGATAGACCTTTCCAACAAGCTACCGTGCACCCCAAACAAAGTTCGTATGCCAAATTTATGCCCCCAAGAAGTTGATACACCAAACTACCCAAAACGGGGTCCAAAAAATTGTTGGCTTTTCATCTTCCGGGGTTAGGGTTTTGGATTTTATTTATGTTAAAAAGGCCTTTATAGCCTCATTATAAATCATCTTATTGCGAATGCGAGTAGCCGTCACATCTCTTCTCATATATAAGCTACCACCATTCTAGCGAGTCTTTCACTCTGTATTTTTACAATCTTTGTACAGTTTCACTCATTAATAGAAATTGTGTATTATTGTATATTTGTGTTTATGGTTTCATCTCTGTATTATTGTATCCTCGGCAATACCTTTCCAACGAGCTATCACACGCCTAAAATGGAGATCGTATGCAAAAGTTACGACCCCAGGAAGTTGATGTACTCACTTACCCAAACGGGGCTCACATGACTTTTGGCGCTTTATCTCCTAGGGTTAGGTTTTTGGATGTCTAGGGTTTTTGGCATTCCTGTTTATTGTAAAAGGGCCTTCAGAGCCCCATTGTAACCATCTTTTTGCGAATGTGAGTAGCTGTCACATCTCTTCTCAGAGATAAGTTTCCACCATTCTAGCGAGTCTTTCACTCTGTATTTTTACAGTCTCTGTACATTTCTTTCATTAATAGAAATTGTGTATTACTATATATCTGTGTTTATGGTTTCATATTTGATACATTTCTGCTACATTATTGAATATCTGTGATATCTTTGATACATTTCTTCTACATTATTGAATATCTGTGATATCTCTGTGCATTTCTTTATTATATCTCTGCTCTCATTTCGTGTCGAAAATAATACGGATCAATGATGTCATGAGGGTGGACTGAGACAGTCACTCACGAATATTTCTAAGGGGTGCGCAATAAGGTGGATACCTTATTCCTTAGAAGCCCTTAGTCTCTCACAAGGTCGACCGAGTGGAGTGTTGACTCCAAGGGTCGGACAAACTTCCAAAACCAGTCGAAGGCGAGTGTCACCCTTGGAGAACGAAGGGCACGTCACGTAATTAAAACTTGAGTCAATAAATCTAGGTGGCCTAGAAAACATTGAAATGATTGGACCTTGTTAGAATAAATAATTAATTAAACAGTAAATTATTAATTATAAATCCTAACAAAAGTATAAGACTAAGTATAAGTCTAAATTTAAATAAAGGACTAAGTGAACTATGTCATAAGTTAAAAGATTAAGATAAATTCAAACTCTAGAAAAATGGGGAATAAAATTTAAAAGTTGGATAAAATGCACATGTTTGCATGAATTTAATAAAAAATATTTTTAAATTAGAAAGAAATAAAATCTTGAAAGAATAGGTATATACATAGAATCGTATCTTAAGTCAAACTACCACTAAGTCTAACCAAAAGAAGACTCCTAATCGAAATCTAAGTAAGATCTAGTTAGTGGACACATTAAATGAGAATTTGGGGAACAAAGGGACAAATAAGAGCGAAAATAGGAACACATTGGGGAATGGGAGGGAAATTGGCTTTTTAAGTAAAATAAAAATATTAATTACTTGTGCAACTTGGGGAGAGTGTGACACGTGTGTGGGTGAATAATCCAAATTAAATTAATTAAAAATATAATTAATTGTTCATGAGGACACGTGTCATTGGGGATTTTTCTCTAAAACAATTGTGGTTGAAGGGAAATGGATCTCACTTTTTCTTGGTAATGTTATGCTGCCAAAATTTTGTGGATTGTATTTTACTTGTGAGAGTTGGGATACCAAGGTTGGAAAAGGAGTGGAAGCTCCATCTTGAGAGGAAATTCTTGGAGCTATTGTTTGTTGGTTTCTTGTGTGTGGCCACTTTGCGGCTCGGGGGGCTAAAGGGGAAGAAGAGTACCCCTAGCATTGGCTAGGAGGTACCGGTGAATTCTCTGTGATTAGCAAGCAGAAGAAGAGAAGGAGCGCAAGACCTTGGAGGACATCCTCAACCCACCATTTACATCAGTTCCAGTATTTTTATATTCTGAAATTTTTTATTGTAACAATGAGAAAATTTGTATATTATAAATTCAATTGTCGTCGCTTAATTGTGTTGAAATTATGGAACTATTTTTGTCTTGATCGCTATAACCAAATGTAAATCCAGGAGACATATTTTTACTGGATCGCTACAATAATTATTTAATCCATGAACCTATTTTCGTAATGGTTGTTGTATATATTATGTTTTCTTCCTGAATTCAAAAAATTGTGGGTTCGTTGTCAATCCAAATGCATTTCGAAAGGTAGAGTCAATGGATCTTGTAATATCGTACCATTCCAAAATTTTAAATTGTTTTTCCATTGTAAAATTTTTGACAACTAGAATTGGGATATTGTTGTATCTTTTAAAAGTTTTGTATTTCGAAAAATTGAGATCTTGCTTGGTCGTTATAATCTAATACGATTTCCTGAATTTGTTGTTGGGGTCACAGTAGATTAATTTACCATTGTTTCAAGAATTGGAATTTTGTCTTGGTCACTACGAGTTAATTTTGCAAACTCTGGATTATGGTTTTAGTGGGTCCTTGTAAAAACTTTACATGTAATCTGACCTTAGGATCTCATAAGATCTTGGTAATTCACATTAAAAATACGATTGGAAATTCATTGGGTATTTATGATTTATTTTTCCTTTCTAATCCGAAACTAGAACTCGCCGGGTCTTTTAAATTTAATTGTCTTTCAGTAACACATAATTTCTTAAATCACTAATATCCTAATATATAGACCCAATTTGATAAGTGAAGGGTTGATGCCTTTCCAAACTACAAACCCGATTTGATAAGTGAAGGGTCGCTGCCTTTCCAAACTACAGACCCGAAATTTAAAATCTATAAGATCGTCGCTCTTTTAATTTACAGGCCAGACTTTAGAATTGAGAGTTTCGTTTCCATTTAAGCCATAGTCATGGATTAGACCATTTCATATGGTCACTGCATTTTAGATGTAGACCCAGACTTGACCAATTCATATGTCTACTTCCCATTTAATTTCTAGAGTCTGAATTTTATCTTTTCTTGGGCCGTGTTCAAGTTATATTTCAATCCGGATTTTGGAACGTGTTGGGTCGCTACGTAATGGAAGCATTGCATTCTTAAGTTGACCTTCGTGAAGGTCACTACGAATTTATTTTCAATCTGGAACTAAAAGAAAATATTTGGATGTTGTTATTAACTACACTTCTAAGTTTGAGTTTTGTTAGTGTGAAAATCCGATTCTATACCTTTAGATCCAGAATCTTGAGGAAATATAGTCCTCTCTGTTTATTTATCGCAACTGTCAGTACTTAGTGGTAACAGGGAGTAAGCCCAACCTTTGTTTCTCTTCCCTTCCAAAGTCCGTAAGAATGAATTCACCCTTGGTCTAAACTTTCTACCATCGTCAGTAAACACCTTGTCCACTTCCAATTTGGATTTAAAATGGGTATGTAGTGTTACCCACTTGTCGATTATCGATGACCTAAGGTTTGGTGGTGTAACGATACGAGTCGAGAGAGAAGGAGTGTATATTTCGCTGTGTACCAATGTCGATTGTTTTCCATAGAGAATTTTGTTTTGTTTGTGTTAAGTACTTAATGATGGTATTAAAATTGTTATCAACAATAGTTTGTATTGTAGTTGTTAATTGGTTTTTAATTTATGACCAAATGTCAATTCCATAGTGTATGTTTAAGTGGTTCTAGTCTTGAAGCTAATGTGGGTATTATCATTTCCTTGTGTGGATTGAGGATTGTAGTGCATGAATGTTGGAATGGTCGTCCTAGTTACCATTTTTCCAAGCTCGACTTGTCTACAAATTCTCGACTTACCCCATTGCCATCTCATTGCTAACAAGTATCTTGGTAATATATAAATGTTATCATACTTATTGGTTGTATTTATTAACTCCACCGCGAAGTCCTAATGAAATTATGTTAATGATTATTAGATCTCTACAATTATAGTAGGTTAACTCTTTACTTAGATTCAAAGAATCCTTGAAAAGTTTTGTTATGTAAATAAAGTTGAGCTAACAATCACATTAACAGGTAAGATTTACACTCCCAATTTTAGATTGAAGTTAGGTTGATTATTGATTATTATAGTTTATCCATGTAAATTTTGTGGAAAGTTTGTCTAGAAAGAAAATAATTGCTTGGGTACTCTTTTGTTAAGGGAAGTTAATTGTTAAATATTAAATATAAATTATATGTGGTATTCTTAGGGAGTAGGGAATTTTGTCTAGATAGTGAACTACAATGGATTTGTATTGTTATCGAAGATGGTATATTGTATAGATATTGAAAATGATTGATTCCTGTATTCTTAAAGGTAAAAGATTTTGTTATATGGTGAATAATAGTTATATGATGGAATTAAAAAAAAAGGGGTATATTATCTACATAATTCTATGATGGAATTCATAAAGATAAGACATATTATCCAAATGATGAATTATTATTATTTTGTAATCTTAAAGGAAAGGAAAACTTTGTCTAGTATAATGAGTAATTGAATGATTAAAATGGTGTTATGATTAAGTGCTCTACTATTTTAGTTATAAGTCTAGATTAGAGTTGGATATGGGAATATATACTTCCATGTTCCTCAGAACAGTTGCCAGTCTTGACCTTAAATGGTCAAGATAAATCAGATGAATTCTAGACTTGAGCGTTGATTATGTGTCTTGGAGGTCCTAACTTTGCAGGGTAGGTTGGGCAGATAGATATTTTTGTTATCTTGATATGTATGATTGATCTATTAGTATCATGATGTTGTAATTGGTTCTTGACTTGCAGTGTTGCAAATAAAAATAAATTTGTAATATTGACATGTGTTATTACCGCACGACACTTGTTCTAATTGATGGTTTAATAAATAAATAAATTAACCATCATTGTATTTACTGGAATTTGTCTTAATGGAGGGTTCGTTACATATGGTATTAGAGCGGGTTCAACCCTGCGAGATTGGACTCTTACGCCTTCCACTGTGGTAAATTAAATGACTAAATATGTATCACTAATTAATTTTGAAATTGTCCATGCAGGTAATCATGGTTAGAGGATGCAGGGGAAGTAGACTTTGTGGTGCTGGAGGAAGAGGTGTGCCTCCTCTGGTTGTATCCATGCAAGAGGGATATAAACCTTAAGGAGATGAGAAAACTACTAAGCAAGAGCAGGTTGTTGCAGGAGATGTTGTAGGTATGATGAGATCCTTCTAGAGGATGTCAGAGGTGTTGATCAACCGTTTGGATCGAGATGAGGGCAGAGCGTTTGTTCCCAATGAGGGTTCACAATGCGCTCTGACTGGTAGTAGTAATATACACATAGAAATCAAGAAAGTGAAGTTTCCCAAGTTTTGGGGTGCCACAGATGTCTTAGCCGTCGAGGCATGGTTGGAGAACATGGCGACGTGCTTCACACTTCGTGATGACACCTCCAACATGAAAGTCTGCATGAAAGTCTTCCAACTGAAGGGGAGTTCTCTACTTTGGTGGAAGACACTCCTACCCCAACGAAACATGGTCATCGAAGATGTGTCATGGGAGTTGTTCAAGGAACGGTTCCGAGAGAGGTATTTGTTCGAGGAATTCATTGAGCACCAGCTTAATGAGTTCAACTCCTTACGACAAGGTAGTCATACAGTGCCAGAGTTTGAGGCTAGGTTTATGGAGCTACTTAGGTATGCTCCACATCTAAACATAGAGATGTTAAAGGTCACCAAGTTTGTGTTCGGCCTTAACTTCAACATTCGTGCGAAGGTGAGGATCCTAATGCCTCAGATGTTGCACGATGTAGCTCAAAAGGCCCTCATAGCTGAGGAAGAACTGAACAGTGGGGGTCAGTGAAGGAATCCTTCTACCCCAACTAGAAATATGACATTAGGAGCGCATTAGCACCAGACACCAGCAAGAAAGACTTATGTGTTGGTTGTGGAGCATGTTTATCTTCCTAATTTATAGGTCTTTTACTTTCAGCCGTGTTTATACCCCATGAAGTATTTACACCCCAGAAGTATGTACACTTTTCCACACGGGGGAGTGCAGAGGGGGGGTACCCCCTTTGCGAGGTTCGGGGGGCCTATCCCCCTAGCTGGGGGGTCTAGGGGCAAGTGGGGGTTCGGGGGCGAAGCCCCCGAAGAAAAAATTGCCCTATAAAAGTATATTGTAATTTCATTGTAAATCTAGACCGTTCATTATAAGGTCGCAGATCTAATGGTAGAGATTATGTTAGGGTTTTTTGCCCTAGAAGGCAACCCTCTTTTATGAGGGAAATGTATTGCGGCTATGGTTGATGGGGAATATTGTATTCTGAGAGAGGAGACTGTGAGAGAAAGAAGAGTAAGTTACAACGGGTTTTGCTGTAGGTTGTATCCCTTCATTTGCTGGATAATAATAAAGCAAGGACCTAGCAATTTCTCTGGTGGACGTAGCCCACACTGGGTGAACCACATAAATCTGTGTCTCTCTTGTATTGTGTGTCTTCTGTGTTTTGTTTCTACATTTGTTTTATTTTATTGCTCCACGGTCTTATTTTTATAACAACTGGTATTAGAGCATAAGGTAACTCGCAGGAAAAGAGGGTTCCTGGTTCGAGTGGGAGCAATGTCGGAAGATGGAAAGTTTAGGGTTGAGAAATTTAATGGCCAAAACTACCAGTTATGGAAGATGTAGATGGAAGACTATTTATATTAGAAGGATCTATTCCTACCATTGAGCGGAGTAGCAAAGAAGCTAACGGCCATGAAGGATGAATAATGGGAGATTCTTGACAGAATGGCTCTAGGAACGATACGGTTGAGCCTGACAGTGTCGATGGCTTTCAATATTTAGAAAGAAAAGACAACGAAGGGTTTGATGGATGCGTTGGTCAAATTGTATGAAAAACCCCCGGTGTCGAATAAGGTATTTCTAATGAAGAGATTATTTAATATGAATATGTCAGAAGGTGGGTTTGTTGCAGATCATTTAAATGAATTTAATACAGTTACTAATCAACTAAGTTCTGTAAAAGTGGACTTTGATGATGAGGTTAGGGC
>ML785515.1:323235-333847 GCA_009831015.1 Picea engelmannii | reverse complement strand
GGAAAAGATACACACTAGCCAGAATCCTGCAGACATGTTAACAAAGGGAGTAACCAGGGAGAAACTGAGTTCTTGCTCAGTTTTAGCTGGTCTTCAAGAATGAAGATGAAGATGAGAAATTTGCCAGGTCCAAGAAGGTTCAGAGTCTAGCATATACAACAACGGTGGAGTTGTTGAGATCAGTCTCCAAGTGGGATATTGTTGGTTGTGGAGCCTGTTTATCTTCCTGATTTATAGGTCTTTTACTTTCAGCCGTGTTTATACCCCATGAAGTATTTACACCCCAGAAGTATGTACACTCTTCCACAAGGGGGAGTGCAGAGGGGGGGTACCCCCTCTGCGGGGTACGGGGGCCTATCCCCCCGGCTAGGGGGTCTGGGGGCAAGCGGGGGTTCGGGGGCGAAGCCCCGGAAGCAAAAATTGCCCTATAAAAGTATATTGTAATTTCATTGTAAATCTGGACCGTTCATTATAAGGTCGCAGATCTAATGGTAGAGATTATGTTAGGGTTTTTTTCCCTAGAAGGCAACCCTCTTTGATGAGGGAAATGTATTGCGGCTATGGTTGATGGGGAATATTGTATTCTGAGAGAGGAGACTGTGAGAGAAAGAAGAGGAAGTTACAACGGGTTTTGCTGTAGGTTGTATCCCTTCATTTGCTGGATAATAATAAAGCAAGGACCTGGCAATTTCTCTGGTGGACGTAGCCCACACTGGGTGAACCATGTAAATCTGTGTCTCTCTTGTATTGTGTGTCTTATGTGTTTTGTTTCTGCATTTGTTTTATTTTATTGCTCTGCGTTTCTGTTTTTCTAACATTATGGGCACCAAGATATGCCCAAAGGACTTATGTTCTCGACACCGAGACGACATACTCCTCAGCATAGGACTCCTTACATAGGACCACAATAACAACAACAACGTTGTCCGCAACAACATCAACTTCATCCGCAACAACAACAACATTTTAGGCATGTTCAATAGAATAGACCAGGATCACAGACTACTAGGCCAACAACTTCTACTTCAGGGACCAGGAGCACTGGACCAAAGACTAGATGTTGAACATGCGGGGAGCCACATTACCAACGAGATTTTACAAATGAGAAGGCCAAGGCAATTGGATCATCAGGACCCACTACAGTTGGAGATTTGGGCAAGGCCCATATAATACATGCAACTGTGAATAACCATCAGGACAAGCATCTGTCCACTGTGCTCTAGACATTAGGTATGATCACTAATCAAACTTTTAGTATTTTGATAGATCCATGTGCTACAAAGAGCTTTATTTCTAGTGCAACGCTAAAGAGAATTAAGGTAAAGGTAGTCGAGCAGGACGATTTTAGATACATATAAATGGCATTAGGTGCCAAATAGAAAGTTGGAGGAAAGGTTATAGACTATAGCATTATCTTGGAGATTTTGTAATGAAGGCAAACCTATATGTCACGATCTTGGGATCTTATGACATAGTGATAGACATGGACTGGCTAGAATCGCATGATGTGATACTTAACTGTAAGACAAAACGGTTAAGTTTGACGAATGATTTGGGACATAATAGGGTAATTGCAGGAAGAAACCAGGGGGTGTATTTCATGTTTATTTCTTCCCTACAATTGCAAAAGAGTATGTTCAAAGGATGCAAGATTTATGCAATATTAGTGCTGAATGAAAAGGGCGAGGCAGAAGGATTAGAAAACCTTCCTGTAGTACAAGAGTTTGCGGACGTATTTCCAGAAGATTTTCCAGGTTTACCACTCGAGAGAGAGTTGGAGTTTACAATAGAATAGAAACATGGAACTGAATCGATAGTGAGAACGCCTTACCGGATGTCAACACCAGAATTGCAAGATTTGAAAATGAAATTTAAGGAGTTGTTGGATTTAGGACTTATACGTCCAAGCATATCGTCGTGGGGTGCGCCGATTATTTTTGTTAGAAATAAGGATGGGTCGTGGAGGCTTTGTATTGACTACTGTCAATTGAACAAAGATACGATCAAGAACCAATATCCTTTACCAAGGATTGACGATTTGTTTGATCATATGAAAGGAGCGACGATGTTTTCGAAGATTGACTTGAGATCTGGAAATAATAAATTATGAATCAAGGAGGAAGATATCCCTAAGACAACATTTAAGATGAGGTTCAAACACTATGAGTTTACAATTTTACCATTTGGATTGACAAATGACCTAGGGGTATTCATGAATTTGATGAATGGGGTGTTCCACGAATACCTGGAAAAGTTTGTTCAAGTATTTATTGATGACATACTGATTTATTCCAGGATGAAAAAAGAACATGACAAACACCTGAGATTGGTTCTACGATGTCTAAGAGAAAACAAATTGTATGGGAAGCTATTGAAATGTTCTTTTTACCAATCGAAGATTCATTACTTAGGACATATAATATCTGGTCAAGGTATTGTTGTGGATCCAACGAAAGTACAGGCTATAATGGAATGAACAACATTGACTAACGTAAAAGAAGTATCTATATTTATGGGTTTAGAAGGATATTACCGACGGTTCGTCGAAGGTTTTTCAAAGATAGAAAATCCGATCACAGAATTGGAAAAGAAAAACAAGAAGTTTGTTTGGATAGAGAAATGCGAGGAAGCATTTCAAAAACTTAAATATTTTTTGACGACAAAACCAATACTAAAGGTCCCCAAGATGGACAAAGAATTATTGGCATGCACGGATGCATCCAAGGAAGGTTTAGGTAGAATTTTGATGCAAGGCGGTCGAGTGATCGCTTACATTTCAAGGGAATTGAGAAAGCATGAGGAGAACTATGCAATGCATGACTTGGAGTTATTAGCAATTGCATATGCCTTGAGAGTATGGAGACATTATTTGATTGGACGGAAATTCGAATTAAAGGCAAATCACTGTCCATTGTAGTGATTAGATTACTAAGACAACTAAGAGGGGGGGGTGAATTAGTTGTTACTGTGCTTAAGCAATCTTATGTCTATTAAAATTTTTTTTCAATCTTCTCCAAGTGGCCATCAAGATTATACTAGATATGAATAACATAAATAATAAACATCAATCACACATATGATATACACATAGACATATTTTCATGAGGAAACCCACAAAGGAAGAAAACCTCTTCTTCTTCTTCGAATGATAGGCAGTCTTTTATGTTCTATACATCATCTATCTTTGAGCACCAACTCAAAATGAGGCTACCACCTCTGTTTTACAAGCTGCAACTTGTTGAGAGCACCAACTCTCTAGTTTCTCTAGCACCCACTAGAAGGAAGCACCAACTCCCTGAGTGTTCCAACACCAACTGGATGGAAGCACCTACTTCCAATTATACAAGCACCAACTTGCATACAAAAAAATCTGTGTTTTCCCTAGCACCACCCTGTCACCTTGTTTTCTAGCCACAACTAGATGAAAGCTACAACTTCTAGTATTACACCAACTTGAATAATAGAGGACTACAGTCCTCCCTAACACCTCCCTACCTCCCTGATTATAAATAAATGATTGAATAACCAACAATTCAAATATATCAACTCTTACCAATTCTTCTCTGTTCTGCAATTCTTCTCTGCTTCACTATTTTTCTGTTCTGTTCATACTTGGCTTGACTTGCTGTCTCTTTCTATCTATTCTTTATTTGTTCCTCTCATTCTCTTTGGTATGTGTACATTCTACTCTCTTCACCTTTTCTGTTCTGTTCAACTTCTGTTTCTCATCTCTGAGTTTGATCTCACACTGTGCATACTGTGATTTTCCTTTCTCCCAGTTCAACTCATTATTCTAGTGAGAACAACCAACCTAACTCAGTCACGACCTTTTTCTTTTATACAAGTGCATCAATTTTGTTACACCTCGCATCACCAAGAGAAACAACCAAGCAACCAAATCGCCAATCATCCAAGAACTATGATTCAGTTCTTCTAACTGAATCATAATTGATCAATACTTTGTGAAGTGCAACAACAACCCTTCGATTAGATTGCCGAGATAATCAGTGTCATTGGATTAAACACATAGAGACTTGCTGATTTATCAAATATGTTCCTCGCGAACTTTACCTACACAAACTAGCACCGTGCGTGTTTCTCCCCACATGCCCACTCACTATGACCATACGCCAAACACAAGTTGTTTCGTGATTTTGCATTTCAGGTGATTTACTGTGAGTCACCTCAATTTTCCCAACTCGTGAAACTGTGAAGTGGAGCCTAGCAACACTAGCTCCTTCCCTTCTCTTCCACTAATGTGACCACTAACTATGACCAGGGGCTAAGCAAGAGGGGTGAGTCACGATTTCACATATCAGGAATTCCTGTTATGAGTTGCCTCGAAACTCCCAACTCTCAAAACTCCGAGGTGGAGCTTAGCAACATGCTAGCTCCTTCGCCGGTGTGACCATAACTATGACCACGGGCCAAGCATTCAAGCATTTTGTGACTTTGCGACTCGTGATGTCGGAGGTTAGAGTACCTCCCTTCTTTCGATTCCCAAACTCATGACTTCCATCACCTTAGATCAACAGTCTGAGATTTCCCATGACTCAACGATCGTGATGAACTTCTACATTTCAGGATTTCGTGAGTTCATGACTAACGTGGTCCTTGCTGACATGGTATGAAACTGTCCTTTCTAACGTGGATCTCCTATCATGGCACATGTTCTTCTCCTAGATCTGACGACCCAATTTATTCCTCGATCCAACGGTCAAGATCTCCTCTTCGAAAACTCAGACTTCATATCAGATAAACGGTCTAGATCCTCGGTGATCCAATGACCCAAATCATTTCGCAACTTCGCATATTGCAAGTTTCTACAACTCTCACCTTTGACTTCTCCATCTCACGAATCAGTGAAATGATGATATCTCGCCACGTGTTCTCTGGATCCAATGACTTAGATAATTTCACAATTTCGCATATTGTGAGTTCCTACAACTCTCACCTTAGACTTCTCTAGCTCGCGAGTCAGCGAAATGTTGATCTCTCACCACATGTCCTCTGAATCCAACGACTACTCGTCCTTCGTGCTCTAATCCGATGGCTGAGGTCTAATCTCCTCCTCTACGCTCTTTTGAGTGTCCTCCCTGTTGTTCTCCTCGCTGTTGTTCTTGCCATCAATTTTCTAAGTGTCATCACTGTTGTTCTTGCCATAAATGACAAGCACACTCTTTTCCTGAAAGATATGCCAACAATACCCCCCTTTGGCATTGATGGAAACCTTGAAAGGTTGTACCTGCACTGATTTATTGTAGCATCCAGACTGCACTGATTTGTTGTAGCATCCAGACAACTAACCACACCTGTAATGAACTGATTTGTTGTAGCATCCAGATTGCATTGATTTGTTGTAGTATCCAGACTGCACTGATTTGTTGTAGCATCCATAAAACTAACCACAAATTTTCTCTCCCTTTGACATCAATGTCAAAGAAAATATGCTCCCCCTGAGTTGTTACAATACTTACCAAAAATATGATAGATATTCAATAAATACTCCCCCTGACAAAGTGAACAGATTAGAAGAAAGAAGATATGACCCCCAACTTCTGACAAAGATATTCAAACGATGTCACTGCTAATGGTTTAGTAAAGATATCAACTATCTTTTATGTGGAAGGAATATAATTCAACTGAACAACTCTGTTTGTAACTTGTTCTCTAAGAAAATGGTATTTTATTGGTATATGCTTAGTCTTTGAATGAAGTACATGATTCTTGGAGACACTAATGGCACTGGTGTTATCACAGTGAAGTGGGATGGGATCAGTATAAGTTACCTTCAAATCTGCAAGAGTATGTATCATCCATAAAATCTGAGTGCAACAAGTAGTAGTAGCAATGTACTATGCCTTTGTAGTTGATAAGGAAATAGATCCCTGTTTCTTACTAATCCATGCTACTAACGAGTCACCCAGGAAGAATTCACCTCCACTGGTGCTCTTTCTCTCATCCACACAGTTTTCCCAATCAACATCTGAATAAGTAATTAACTGAAAATTCAGATTTCTAGGATACCACAGACCAGAAGTCATTGTTCCCTTCAAGTGCCCTTCAAGTATTTGAATATCCTTTTGACAACTACTAAATGACTTTGTTTGGGAGCAGATTGATAACGACCTACCAGTCCAACAGCTTGCATTATATCAGGACGAGATGTTGTGATGTACATAAGACTTCCTATCATTGCTCGATATGTTCTTTGATCAACATTAGGTGAAATATCATCTTTATTGAGCTTGCAACCAACCACCATAGGTGTACTAACAATAGAGGAATCTTCCATCTGGAACTTTTTCAACATCTCTTCAAATATTTTTATTGAGAGATAAATATTCCTATAGAACTTTGATTTACTTGTAAACTAAGAAAATATGATAGTTCTCCTATCAGGGACATCTCAAACTCTATTTGCATAGAATTAGCAAACCACTGAACAAAAGAGTCATTAGTACAGCCAAAAATAATGTCATCTACATAAACCAAAACAACTAATAGATCATCACCTTCAGACTTAATATATAGATTGTTGTCAACAATACCTTTCTTGAACCCTTTGTCTTGTAGAAATTTATCCAATCTATAATAACAAGCTCGTGGTGCTTGTTTCAGTCCATATAAAGCCTTCTTCAGCTTGCAGACATAGTCAGGATTATTTGTCAGTGAAAATCCTTCAGGTTGCTCCATATATACTTCTTCTTCTAGATATCCATTGAGAAATGATGACTTAACATCCATCTGATATACTTTAAAGTTCTTATGACATGAATATGCAAGAAACATTCTGATGGCTTCCAATCTTGCCACTGGTGCAAAGGTTTCATCAAAATCCTATCCTTCAACTTGTGCATACCCTTTACAGACCAATCTGGCTTTATCCCTAACAATTTGTCATTTTTCATTCATTTTATTCTTGAATACCCATTTGGAGCCTATTACATTCTTATCTTCAAGTCTAGGAACAAGCTCCCAAGTGTTTTTGTTCTCAATCTGATCAAGCTCTTCATTCATAGCTCTAATCCAATCATCATGCTTGTTGGCTTCATCATTTTTTTTAGGTTCAATCATAGATAGGAAAGAAACTTGAGATTGTTCCGAGTCTTTAATCAATTTTCTTCTTGTCTGAACTCCTTTATTCATATCACCAATTATCTGATTTTCAGGATGATTCTTTCTAACAATTCTTAGAGGTGGTTTTGTTTCTGTCTACTTGGTTGAGTCTACCTGAGTATTTGTATCTTCATATGATTCAGAGTCTTATCTTTCTGATCCTTGGACTTGTTCATATTCAACTTCAACTATATCTTCCGTGGTTGATTCAACACTACTTACATCTCGTACCAATATTTCTTCATCAACTTTTATGTCAATACAATCAACCAGTTTATGTAGCCTCTTATTATAACATCTGTATCCTTTACTATTTGTATCATACCCTAAGAAGATACCTTCATCAACCCTACCATCATATTTACCAATATTTTCATCATTATTCTTGATATAACACTTACTCCCAAAGACTTTAAAATGCTTGATTGAAGCAGGTCTTCCAAACCATAGTTCATAAGGAGTCTTGTCACTATGTGGCCTAAGATGAGCTTTGTTAAGAATATGTACAACTGTATGAATTGCTTCCACCCAATATGTCTGAACAATATTCCTTTCATTCATCATTGATCTTGCCATCTACTAAACTGATCTATTCTGCCTCTCAACTACTCCATTTTGTTGTGGAGTCCTTGGAATAGTATACTCTCTTTTGATCCCATGTTTATCACAAAACTCTTTGAAATTCCATGAACTAAACCCTCCTCCTCTATCATACCTTACTGCCTTCAATATTTTTCCCGTTTGATTCTCAGTCAGAGCCTTAAATACTTTGATTTTTTTGAATTCTTCAGACTTTTCATTCAAAAAGGCAACCCATGTTAGTCTAGAATAATCATCAATAATCAACATGAAATCGTTTTCTTTTCCTGTACCCAGAATCATATGGATTTGATATATTTGGAAGATATTTTATTGCCCCACTCGTTCTAAGTTTGATTATATGATCAAAGTTTATGTGTCCAAGTCTCCTATGCCATACCCAACTTTCATCATACTTGCTTAAGTGACATTCTTCTTTTTCTTCTTTTAAAACATAAACATTGTTTTCTGTTCTTATGCCTTTTGCAATCAGTTGTCCTGAATTCACAGATTTTACTATACAATCTTTAGAAGTAAAAACAACTTCACATCCTCGGTCACAAACTTGACTGACACTAAGTAGATTATGTTTCAGACCATCTGCAAACAACACATCTTGAGCTTTCCCTTTGCCATTACTCAGACTTACCATTCCTTTACCTTTTATTTTTCTTGGTGCATCGTTTCCAAAAGTTACATTCCATGATTTGCTTTCACTTAGAGTTAGAAACTTACTTTTGTCTCTACTCATATATTTGGAACATCCACTATCAATATACTAGGGATTCTTTTGTCTTTGGGCTGATAAAACTAATCCACACTGGTCATCTTCTTTCTTCTTCCAAACCTTGAAATTTTCAGCAGCAGGATTCAAATCTGGCTTATAGTTCCCTAAGCGACAATCTACAGCTTTATGTCCATAATTATGGTAGGTGTAACATTCTGGTTCACTGAATAACATATCATAACGATTGTTGTGCTCATAATTGTTGTTATGATTAACTTGCATCTTTTTCCCAACCATCACATGATTTGTAGTTTGTGGTTGTTTGTTACTTGGCTGTCTCAATATTTGTTGTGGCAGATAATTATTCCCTGAGTATCTTGATTGCTCATATCTAAATCTTAAAGAACAATTTACAGCTTTGTGACAAGAGTTAGAACAGAAAAAAACAATATCCATAGAAAAATCCTTTGTACATGGAAAATGGTTGTCTTCTTTGAGTGAGTCGATTTCTTCCATGCTGATGATTTCTTTGACCAAAAGATGTGTTTGTGTTATTTCTTTGATCTATAGATTCAGTTCTGGTACTTTTTCTTTCATTCCTTCTTGGCGAATTGATCTGAAAACAGATCCAGAAGCCAGATAGGGCTTGGAAAATGCTCAAAAATGAAAGTGCTCGGATTGCGACGAAACCTGTGCCATGACGTCCGACTCGTCTTCCTGAATCCGGTGGTATAATTTTTATCGCAAACGGAGTCCGTATGAGGAAGATATCGCCTTCTGTCCGAAAAGCCAAACAGGCAAAATTTTGGGATGCTGACTGTACCTGTCCGTACAGTCCGTACAGACACGTGTCAGTCCGTACAGTGCTGACGTGGCATGTCCGTACAGGACACGTGGCGGTTTCAGAAGACGACACGTGGCGGTCCATACAGTGACGTGGCAGCATCAGAAGAGGACACGTGGCGGTCCGTACAGTGACGTGGCAGCATCGTAAGAGGACACGTGGCAGCACCGGAAGGTGACACGTGGCAGGCGGATTTGGCATTTTCAGGGTACAGTTGGACCAGTGTTGAGGTGAAACGTGTCACCACTCACCGGGTGACACGTGGCAGGATGACGTCAACATTGACGTGGCGACCGTACGATGACGTGGACCAATCGGCGTTTGACCCGTGGCATGACGTGGCAGGTCCGTACATGGGACACGTGGCAGCATCAGGGAGTGCCACGTGGCATGCTGATTTGACACTTTTGGCAGCCGAACGGGCCAATATCAAGGTGACACATTTCACCACTCACAGGGTGACACGTGGCACCAGGTGACGTCATCGATGATGTGGAAGCACGGCGGGACAACAGCTGGCAGTACGGCTGCTTACGTGGCAAAACACGTGGCCCAATCAAGTGACGACACGTGTCCAGTTCTGGTTGGAGAAAAAAGGGTGCCACGTGGCCCACTCAGGGTCTGCCACGTGGCACCCCATGGTTGGTTGTTTTGGCGTCGACGTGGACATGGTTCCGTGGTTGTTGGCGAGAGTTTTTGGACGCGGGGTTCCATATGACCCGGAGTGGTTCCATTGTAATGCGCGGCGGTTCACCATACGACCCGGAACCAAGGCCAAACACCATATAGCGCGGAAGGAACGGACCCGTGGTCATATTGACAGCGCCACATGACCGATAGCACAGGAGCGAGAGCCAATGGATAGGCCCGCGCTATAGCGCGTGGCCTTATGAGATAACCCATACGACCAGAGTTAAGCGCCGGGAATAAAGGGCCAACGCGCAAGTACACGGCCACATGGCGCTGCATATGACCGAGTTTAGGGGGCCGCGCCCGGATTTGGGGGGCTTAAGCCCAAACTTTAATAAAGTGGGTTTTGGGTTAACCAATTTGGTTATTTTGTAATAATTAAACCTATTATTAGCTGATTTTCTCCATTTTTGGGGGATATTGGGCTTTTTTGGAGGCCAGATTCTTGGAGGAAGTTGGGGATGAGAAACCAACTCCTTTCCTATATAAACCAGGCCTGTTGAGGCCAAGGGGACAGTCAGATTTGCAGAGTTATGCTGTTGAAGAGCCAAGCCAAAGCCATTTTGTTGCAGGGTAGCCCTTGAGGTGGAAACGCTGTCGGATCGTTTCTGGGAGCTTGGAGCATCAGATTTGCGTGCCGTTTCTTGCATTGG
>ML785515.1:305955-321617 GCA_009831015.1 Picea engelmannii | reverse complement strand
AACCATTAATTGTTTCAAGTGAAGTTATAGATCTTAAGCAAGAACAGGATATGATTATGGAGTGGAAACTTAATCATCAATTGCTTAAAGATAAACTTATGTCGTGCAAGTACTTCAAGTATATCAGTTCATTTGCAGTCGTTCCTGATATTATCATTAGCAATGATCAGTACATGGATGGTAGTGGCTTCAGTGAAATGTAGCAGGATTGCAATGACTAACAATGTAATTTCAGTGGTCATCATTGTATTACAGCTGATCTTGTTGAGACAGGTGCACAGGACAGAGTTCAGAGACAGAGGACAAGCCGGGTGGCCTATCCCGGGCTTGTTAAGTGGACAGTAACCTTTTGGGGACCAAAAGGTCTTTTTGTGGGGAGGTGTGATCTGAAAACAGATCCAGAAGCCAGATAGGGCTTGGAAAATGCTCAAAAATGAAAGTGCTCGGATTGCGACGAAACCTATGCCATGACGTCCGGCTCGTCTTCCTGAATCCGGTGGTATAATTTTTATCGCAAACGGAGTCCGTATGAGGAAGATATCGCCTTCTGTCCGAAAAGCCAAACAGGCAAAATTTTGGGATGCTGACTGTACCTGTCCGTACAGTCCGTACAGACACGTGTCAGTCCGTATAGTGCTGACGTGGCATGTCCATACAGGACACGTGGCGGTTTCAGAAGACGACACGTGGCGGTCCGTACAGTGACGTGGCAGCATCAGAAGAGGACACGTGGCGGTCCGTACAGTGGCGTGGCAGCATCGTAAGAGGACACGTGGCAGCACCGGAAGGTGACACGTGGCAGGCGGATTTGGCGTTTTCAGGGTACAGTTGGACTAGTGTTGAGGTGACACGTGTCACCACTCACCGGGTGACACATGGCAGGATGACGTCAGCATTGACGTGGCGACCGTACGATGACGTGGACCAATCGGCGTTTGACACGTGGCATGACGTGGCAGGTCCGTACATGGGACACGTGGCAGCATCAGGGAGTGCCACGTGGCATGCTGATTTGACACTTTTGGCAGCCGAATGGGCCAATATCAAGGTGACACGTGTCACCACTCACAGGGTGACACGTGGCACCAGGTGACGTCATCGATGACGTGGAAGCACGGCGGGACAACAGCTGGCAGTACGACTGCTTACGTGGCAAAACAGGTGGCCCAATCAAGTGACGACACGTGTCCAGTTCTGGTTGGCGAAAAAAGGGTGCCACGTGGCCCACTCAGGGGCTACCACGTGGCACCCCATGGTTGGTTGTTTTGGCGTCGGCGTGGACGTGGTTCCGTGGTTGTTGGCGGGAGTTTTTGGACGCGGGGTTCCATATGACCCGGAGTGGTTCCATTGTAATGCGCGGGCGGTTCACCATACGACCTGGAACCAAGGCCAAACACCATATAGCGCGGAAGGAACGGACCCGTGGTCATATTGACAACGCCACATGACCGATAACACAGGAGCGAGAGCCAATGGATAGGCCCGCGCTATAACGCGTGGCCTTATGAGATAACCCATACGACCAGAGTTAAGCGCCGGGAATAAAGGGCCAACGCGCAAGTACACGGCCACATGGCGCTGCATATGACCGATTTTAGGGGCCCGCGCCCGGATTTGGGGGGCTTAAGCCCAAACTTTAATAAAGTGGGTTTTGGGTTAACCAATTTGGTTATTTTGTAATAATTAAACCTATTATTAGTTGATTTTCTCCATTTTTGGGGGATATTGGGCTTTTTTGGAGGCCAGATTCTTGGAGGAAGTTGGGGATGAGAAACCAACTCCTTTCCTATATAAACCAGGCCTGTTGAGGCCAAGGGGACAGTCATATTTGCAGAGTTATGCTGTTGAAGAGCCAAGCCAAAGCCATTTTGTTGCAGGGTAGCCCTTGAGGTGGAAACGCTGTCGGATCGTTTCTGGGAGCTTGGAGCATCAGATTTGCGTGCCGTTTCTTGCATTGGGTTCTAGAGATCTGTGTCAACAAGACCAGATCAGTCTTGTAGCCTTTGGGCATTGCTGAGATGTAATTTTAAGCACTTGAGCAGAAATAAAGAAGCCTCCCCCACAGGAAAAAGGCCCGGAGACGTAGGCAAACATTGTGCCAAACTCCGTTATCAACCCACGTTCTTATGGTTTGCTGTTCTTTACTGTTTTCAGATCTGCATATCTGTATTTGACTGATATAATACTCTGCTTTCCTCATTCTTTCGTTAATTTCTCAAATGGTTAAAATATTCATGCAAGTTAAAACTCAACCATAATCATAAAAGATCCTGCCCCGGATCACGAATGGTTATCTTTCTCTGTTTCTGTAGAGTGGTTGTTGTCAATGATTGCAGATTTGACATACTTGATGGATTCTGTGTTACTTGGCTGATCAATACTTGATCCTTCTTAATAACCCAAGCTAGATTTGAACTTTGGATTCCTTTGTTGATTTAGAATGGAGGTTAATCCTTTTGAGTCTTTAATACTTGACAGATTTTGGTGATACAATGCCTTAAACTTCTCCATCTCTTTTATGGTTTTTACTATCTCTTCTTCTAAGGCTTCACATCTCGCCTTCTTCTCTGATAATTGTTGTTTCAGAATGTCCTCTATTTTCTTTGCCTCTTCTAACTCCACTTTTAGTAAGGCAAAGTCTTCATCAGGTTTTTTACCATTCATTTTAAACTGCATCAACAACTGTTTTTGTTTTCTCTTCTTAAATTTGAGTCTGTCAATTTCTTCCAAAGAACTGATTAATTCACCTTCCATATCCACCACAAATTCTTCGTCATCCATTTCACCTCCTGTGTGTTCATCATAAATATCTTCTGAGGAGTTGTCATTGTTTGCACACAAACTTTTATTTTTACTATATTTCTTAAATTTGTATTTATTTTCATCATCAGAGTTCTGGTATTTTTTCTTGTGAGGACACTTAGATGCAAAATGACCTATCTTACCACAGTTAAAACATTTGAAGGGAAACTTGCCTTGATATTTTCCTGATCCTTTCTTTAACCTTCTCACAAATTTTGCCTCAATATCATCTAATTCTGAATCAGTATTCTTGTCTGCTTTAAAAGATTCTTCTCTAGTGATGGATTTATCTTTGCTAATTCTCATTTCATATGCAGTTAGAGTTCCTAGGAGTTGATCAATAGACAAAGTTTAAGATAATTTAATTCTTCTATTGCAGAAAATTTTGGATTAAATCTATCAAGCAAAGATCTTAAAATCTTCTGAACTAAAAATGCATCTTCAATCTTCTCACCAAGACCCTTCATGGCATTCACAAGCTATTCAACTCTTAAAAAATACTTACTAACTGTTTCATCCTCATTCATCTTTAGTTGTTCAAATTTCAATCTATATGTTTGAAGTTTGGCATCTTTTACTTTCTCATTTCCTTCATAACTGCTAATAAGTTTATCCCACATTTCTTTGGAGGATTCAAGATGCATCACCTTTACAAACTCATCTTTAGCAAGTCCATTCAAGATAACATTCATTGACTTTGCATTGAAGCTAAATTCTAACTTATGATCTTTAGAAGCTAGCACAACAAGCTTTATATATCTAGTTTCTACTACATCCCAAACATCAACACATAAGGCCATTATGTATGTTCTCATTCTAACTTTCCAGAAGGCAAAATTTGTTCCATCAAACAAAGGAGGCTTATTGGATGAAGTCCCTTCCTGACTTGTCATGTTTAAGCTTACAGATCTACCTTTAAATAAAAGGAACCTACTCTGATATCAATTGTTGAAATTACTAAGACAACTGAGAGGGGGTGTGAATCCGTTGTTACTATGTTTAAAAAATATTATGTCTATTAAAACATTTTTTCAATCTTCTCCAAGTGGCCATCAAGATTATACAAGATACAAATAACATAAATAATAAACATCAATCACACATATGATATACATAGAGACAAATTTTCACGAGGAAACCCATAAAGGGAGAAAACCTCTTCTTCTTCGAATGATAGGCAGTCTTTTATGTTCTGTACATCATCTATCTTTGAGAACCAACTCAAAATGAGGCTACCACCTCTGTTTTACAAGTTGCAACTTGCTAAGAGCACCAACTCTATGGTTTCTCTAGCACCCACTAGAAGGAAGCACCAACTCCTTGAGTGTTCCAACACCAACTAGATGGAAGCACCTACTTCCACTTATACAGACACCAACTTGCATACATAAAACTCTGTGTTTTCCCTAGCACCACCCTGTCACCCTGTTTTCTAGCCAAAACTAGATGAAATCTACAACTTCCAGTATTCAAGCACCAACTTGAATAACAGAGGACTACAGTCCTCCCTAGCACCTCCCTACCTCCCTGATTATAAATAAATGACTGAATAACAAACAATACAAATATATCAATTCTTACCAATTCTTCTATGTTCTGCAATTCTTCTCTGCTTCACTATTCTTCTGTTTTGTTCATACTTGGATTGACTTGCTGTCTCTTTCTATATGTTCTTTCTTTATTCCTCTCATGATCTTTGGTATGTGTACATTCTGCTCTCTTCACCTTTTCTGTTCTGTTCAGCTTCTGTTTCTCATCTATGAGTTTGATCTCACACTGTGCATACTGTGATTTTCCTTTCTCCCAGTTCAACTCATTATTCTAGTGAGAACAACCAACCTAACTCAGTCACAACCTTTTTATTTTATACAAGTGCATCAATTTTGTTACACCTTGCATCACCAAGAGAAACTTCCAAACAACCAAATCGCCAATCATCCAAGAACTATGATTCAGTTCTGCTAACTGAATTGTAACTGTCAATAATCCGTGAAGTGCAACAATAACACTTCGATCATATTGTCGAGATAATCAACACCGTTGGATTAAACACGTAGAGAGTTGCTGATTTATCAAATATGTTCCTCGCGAACTTTACCTGCACAAACTAGCACTAGGCGTGTTTCTTCCCACATGCCCACTCGCTGTGACCATATGCCAAACAAAATTCGTTTCGCAATTTCGCTTTTTGGGTGATCGACTGTGAGTCACCTCGATTTTCCCAACTCACGAAACTCTGAAATGGAGCCTAGCAACACTATCTCCTCCCCTTCCGCTAATGTGACCATTATCTATGACCAGGGGCCAAGTAAGAGGGGTGAGTCATGATTTCTCATATCATGAACTCCTGCTATGAGTTGCCTTGAAACTCCCAACTCGTGAAACTATGAGGTGGATCTTAGCAACATGCTAGCTGCTTCGTCGATGTGACCGTGGCTATGACCACGTGCCAAGAATTCGAGAATTTTGTGACTTCGCGACTCACGATGTCGGAGGTTAGAGCACCTCCCTTCTTCCAATTCCTGAACTCCCGACTTCCATCACCTCAGATCAATGGTCTGAGATTTCCCACGAGTCAACAGTCGTGATCACCTTCTACATTTCGAGATTTTGTGAGTTCCTGTCTGACGTGGTTTGCAACTGTCCTTTCTAACATGGATCTCCTCTCATGGCACATATTCTTCTTTTGGATCTGACGACCTAGTTTATTCCTCGATCCAATGGTCAAGATCTCCTCTTCGTGAACTTGGACTTCATATCAGATCAACGGTCCAAATCCTTGGTGATCCAATGACCCAGATCATTTCGTGACTTCGCATATTGTGAGTTTCTACAACTCTCACCTTTGACTTCTCCAACTCGCAAGTTAGCGAAATGATGATCTCTCGCCACATGTCCTCTAGATCCAACGACTCAGATCATTTTGCGATTTAGCATATCACAAGTTCCTACAACTCTCACCTTTGACTTCTCCAGTTTGTGAGTCAGTGAAATGCTGATCTCTTGCCACATTTCCTCTGAATCCAATGAATACTCATCCTTCAGGCTCTGATCTGAACGCTGAGGTCTAATCTCTTCCTCTGTGCTCTTTTGAGTGTCCTCGCTATTGTTCTCCTCACTGTTGTTCTTGCCATCAATTTTCTGAGTGTCATCGTTGTTATTATTTCCATCAATGACAAGCACATTCTTTTCCTGAAAGATATGCCAACATGTAGCATATATTTACTTAGAGTGACTTGAACACACGACAGAGGCATTGGTCAGGATTACTTAGTGAACATGACTTTGAGATTACTTGAATTAAAGGAATAGTGAACAGAGTGGCAGATGCATTGAGTTGGAGACCATGCATATTCTCGGTAATACCTCTTAAGATGAATCTTCGAGAAAAGATTCTAACTTTACAAATAGACGACGAGTGGTACAAAGAAGTTAAAGATAATATTGGACAAAATACCATGATGGTACCAAAGTTTGAAGGTTATTCTTTAGACAACGATGGATTGTTGAGATATAACGACAAAATCTATGTACAACCTAATGACAAATTAAGAATTTTGATTTTAATTGAAGCTCATCGAGTAGTTTACATGGCTCATCTAGGAGTCACGAAGATGAAGGCAGATCTTAAGCCTTTATTCTTCTGGAAAGGATTGAAGGCGGACATAGTTAGTTACGTGGTGAGATGTCTAGAATGTCAGTAGGTGAAAGTTGAACATAGACATCCACCAAGACTATTACAACCACATGTTATTCCTGAATCTAAATGGGAGGTCATTTCGATGGATTTTATTGTTGGATTTCCACTAACGACAATGAGACATGATTCGATTTTTGTGGTTGTTGACACTTTGATGAAGAGTGCACACTTTATTCCAGTGCGTACGACATATCAGGCGCCAGACATAGCTAGAGTATTTGTTAGTGAGATTATGATATTACATGGTGTACCAAGACAGATCATATCCGATAGAGGATCGATGTTTACATGACAGTTTTGGACCATTTTCGAAGAGGCTTTGGGAACACAACTGAACTTTAGTGCAACATATCACCCAGAGACACACAGAAAAATAGAAAGAACGAACCAGATTTTGGAGGATATGTTGTGTATGTATGTTATGGATCAATAGAAACGTTGGGAAGAATTCTTTCCATTGGTAGAGTTATCTTACAACAACAGTTACCTGAGTACGATTAAGATGGCACCGTTTGAGTTTCTTTATGGGCGACCATGTTGGACGTCGTTGATTTGGGATCAACTTGAGGATAGGGTCTTGGTGGGACTGGAAGTGATTCAAGAAATGGAAGAATATATGTGATCGATAAGACAAAGGATTAAAGAAGCACATGATCAACATAAGAGCTATGTTGATGCACATCACATTGACCGCAGTTATGAGGTTGGTGATAGAGTTTTCTTACGGGTAAAATCGCACAAGAGTTCGATCAAGTTTGGAAAGGGTGCTAAACTCTCTCCTAGGTTTGTGGGACCTTTTGAGGTTGTGGGAAAAAAAGGACCCATGGATTATCGACTAGCCTTTCCTGATTCTTTGAGGCATATGGACAATGTATTTCAGCATCTGTCTTACGACATTATATTAATGATCTGTCACATGTTATTGACATGAGTTCCTTCCAAGCATCAGATGAGGGTGCTCTCATGGTGGAGCCAATCCCCATTCTGGACCATCGCATTCGACAACTACAACATCGAATATTCAATCAGGTCAAGGTCCAGTGGGACAACTATAGTCCACACTCGGCTACATGGGAGGACGCATATGAGATGCGTCAAAAGTTCCCTTACTTGTTTGATAGATTAGATATGTATATCGATGCCAGATACATTTATGTACTTGCATTATATATTGTACAAACTTTGGGACAAAGTTTAAAACAAAAGGCGGTGTATGTAACATCTCATTCTGCTGAGCACACTTTTATTGACTTATTCTTTGAGGACACTTGCATGCAAGTGATCCGATTATGGTACATTTCGATTTCATTTCGATTATGGTTATATGATGATGATGATGATGTATTGTGACTTATTGTTGTTTGATGTATATGTATTGGTAGATGTTATTGATGAGTTTTCCTGAGTGTGTAGGACACATGACAGGTTATGCATGCTAATGGAATCAATGAACTTCCTTGGACTCCAGATTGAGTTAGGGAGTGGATTGTATTGGTTTGAGTATTTCATTTTATGCACTTATGCCATATGATTGATTACAGTATGATTTATGTATATGGATTATTGACAATGTTTTTTTCAGTGGATGTAGGCTTGACAATGTTTTCTAATCCGACTCACATAAGGAGTAAAGGGGCCATGCACATGAACTAGACATTTTAGGGAGAGGTGTGGCAACGTCCCTGTCATATCCTACCAACACTCCCGTTGTGGTCTAAACTGTAGTTTAATGATTACCTAGTTTGAGAGGTCCACGATGTCGTGAGGGTAGACCAAGATAGTCTCTCATGAAGATTTCTAAGGGGCACACAATAAGGCATAGTCCTTATTTCTTAGAAGCCCTTAGTCTCTCACAAGCTCGACCAAGTGGAGTGTTGAATACAAGGGTCGAACAAACTTCCAAAACCAGTCTAAGGCGAGTGGCACCCTTGGAGAACAGAGGTGTGTCTTGAAGTCACATCACGTAATTAAAACTTGAGTCAGTAAATCTCAGTGGCCTAGAAAACATTGAAATGATTGGACCTTATTAGAATAAATAATTAATTAAACAATAACTTATTAATTATAAATCCTAACAAAAGTCTAAGACTAAGTCTAAGTCTAAGTCTAAATTTAAATAAAGGACTAAGTGAACTATGTCATAAATTAAAATATTGAGACAAATTCAAACTCTAGAAAAATGGGGAATAAAATTTAAAGGTTGAATAAAATGCACATGCGTGCATGAATTTAATAAAAATGATTTTTAAATTAGAAAGAAATAAAATCTTGAGAGAATAGGTATATACATAGAATAGTATCTTAAGTCAAACTACCACTAAGTCTAACTAGAAGAAGACTCCTAATCCAACTCTAACTAAGATCTAGTTAGGAGACACCCATTAAATGGGAATTTGGGGAACAAAGGGACAACTAAGAGAGAAAATAGGAACACATTGGGGAATGTGAGGGAAATTGTTTTTTTAAGTAAAATAAAAATGGTAATTACTTGTGCAACTTGGGGAGAGTGCGACAAGTGTGTGGGTGAATAATCCAAATTAAATTAATTAAAAATATAATTAATTGTGTATGAGGACATGTGTCATTGGGGATTTTTCTATAAAACAATTGTGGTAGAATGGAAAGGGATCTCACTTTTTCTTGGTAGTGTTATGCTGCCAAAAATTTGTGGACTATGTTTTACTTGTTAGAGTTGGGATACCAAGGTTGGAAAAGGAGTGGAAGCTCTACCTTGCAAGGCAAGCCTTGGAGCTATTGTTTGTTGGTTTCTTGTATGTGGCCCCTTTGCGACGCGAGGGGTTTAAGGGGGAATAAGAGTACCCCTAGCATTGGTTGGGAGGTACCGATGAAGTCTCTGTGATTAGCAATAAGGAGAAGAGAAGGAGTGAAATACCTTGGAGGACATCCTCAACCCACCATTTACATCAGTTCCGGTATTTTATATTCTGAATTTTTTTATTTTAACAATGAGAAAATTTGTATATTAGAAATTCAATTGTCCCTACTTAATTGTGTTGAAATTCTGGAACTATTTTTGTCTTGATCGCTATAACCAAATGTAAATCTCGGAGATAGACTTTTATTGGATGCTATAATAATTATTTAATCCATGAACCTATTTTCGTAATGGTTGTTGTATATATTATGTTTGCTTTCTGAATTCAAAAAAGTGTGGGTTCACTGTCTATCCGAATGCATTTCGAAAGGTAGAATCAATGGATCTTGTAATTTCATACCATTCCAAAATTTTAAATTGTTTTTCCATAGTAAAATTTTTGACAACCATAATTGGGATATCGTTGTATCTTTTAAAAGTTTTTCATTTCGAAAAATTTAGATCATGCTTGGTCGTTATACTCTAATACGGTTTCATGCATTTGTTGTTGGGGTCGCAATAGATTAATTTACCATTGTTTCCAGAATTGGAATTTTGTCTTGGTCACCATGAGTTAATTTTGCAAACTATGGATTATGGTTTTAGTGGGTCATTGTAAAAATTTTACATGTAATCTGGCATTAGGATCTGGTAAGATCTTGGTAATTCACATTAAAAATCCGATTGGAAATTCGTTGGGTCTTTATGATTTATTTTTCCTTGCTAATCTGAAACTAGAACTAGTAGGGTCTTTTAAATTTAACTGCCTTTCAATAACACATAATTTATTAAATCAATGCTATCCTAATCTACAGACCCAATTTTATAAGTGAAGGGTCGTTGCCTTTCCAAACTACAAACCTGATTTGATAAGTGAAGGGTCGCTACCTTTCCAAACTACAAACCATAAATTTAAAATCTATAAGATCATCACTCTTTTAATTTATAGGTCAGACTTTAGAATTGAGCATTTCATTGCCATTTAATCCATAGTCTTGGAATGGACCATTTCGTATGGTCATTGCATTTTAGACTCAAACCCAGACTTGACCAATTCATATGTTTACTACCCATTTAATTTCCATATCCTGAATTCTATCTTTTCTTGGGTCGTGTTCAAGTTAGATTTCAATTCAGATTTTGGAACATGTTGGGTCACTGCGTAAAGGAAGCATTAAATTATTAAGTTGACCTTCGTGAAGGTCACTACATATTTATTTGCAGTCTGGAACTAAAATAAAGTATTTGTATGTTGTTATTAGCTACACTTCTAGTTTTATCATTGTGAATTTTTGAGAGCGGAGTAACTGCAAGCTAGGGTTTGACAGTCGCGGCCATAGCAGAGAAAAACATGAGCACCAAAGGGGGGGTAAGGGTACCCCCTCATACAAACATGTAGTGGTAGACAAGGGGAAAGGGATAAGAGGCGCAACTTTCAAGGCACAAGTGATAGGCACCTCGGGATCAGACCCGAAAAAATGTTAGGAAAGGAACCAGGGAAAAACGAGTGCATGGGAGAAGAAGCCAGAGAAACTCATAGTGAGGCACAAGACACAGAGAAGGCCAACGGGGTAGAAGGGCGCAACCCATGCAAACCCAAAACAACAATGATACCCAAGGTGATACTAGAGGATCCGCAAACACAACTCTATAAGGAGCAGATGAAGATGCATGCGCTAATATGCAAGTTCCCGGGTTTGTGGCCCACAGAATGAACGCTGCGCAACTGGATTAAATACCATTGGAAGCCAAACGGAGAAGTGGAGCTCCACCTGGGCTTGAAAGGCTTATTCACAACAATATTCATGAATCTGGAGGACATGAATAGAGTCTTTGAGGGAGGGCCATACTTCCATGCCTCAGTAGGATTGTACATGCGGCCATGGAAGGAAAATTTCTCCCCAGAAAAAGAGACTTTCAAAAAGGTGTCGATCTGGCTGAGATTTTATTCCTTACCTCTAGACTATTGGTTACCCTCTACTTTTGAAGCAATAGGAAACAAACTAGGGAAATATGTGAAGACCTCAGAAGCCACCTTAATAGGGAGATATACATCTTACGCAAGAAACTGCATATAAATGGATGTGTAGGGAGCTCTCCCAGAAGACATAAGTATGGAATTCAAGGATGAGGAATGGATCCAAAACATAGATTATGAATAGATCCCCTGCATATGCAGAATATTCCATGAACATGGCCACCTGATCAGAGAATTCCCTCATAATAAAAAAAAGGAAGCAAAAAACCCCAAACCATAGCAAGATGAGGACAAGTTTATAAAACCGAACCCCAGAAGCAGAGAAAACAAAAAGCAGAGCAGAACCCCAACAAGAAATAACCCAGAATAAAATGGAAGGAAGGGACAAAACCAACAAAGGGGCAGAAAACAAAAAGGATTCAACAAAACATCAAGAAATCAAAGAACAAGCAACAAACGAGGCCACCAATCAACCAAGTAACAAGAAGGAATAGGGGAGTTGTGCAACCCCAATTAATGGAGAAATCAGATACAACAACACCCCCATGCAAGATGCAGAAGGAGATGCGGAAATGACCCCAACCAAAGTAGGCACAGAAGATCCTGATCTTAGAGACCTTGTGGAAAGGGAAGGGATAGACCTCCCAAACATACTGGATCAATGGAAAAGACATGGAGTAGAAAATGTACCAATAGAGAAACTGGACCACATTCAGTACCTATTTCTCCTAAGGGAGGAAGCCAAAGACAGAGGACTAAAGCGCACACATGGGGAGATTGGACACCTAGGAGTCAAAGCTGGCGAGGGACAACCACAGCTCTCACCCAAGCAGACGAGGAGGGAAAAAGGCAGGAAATCAAATAGTGTAGTCCTACAGGAGCTTGGAGCACTACTGATAAAATCAGGTAAGATCAAGAAACTCTTCCCCAAATCCCCCCCACATGTTTAAATGAAGGTTATAGCCTGGAATATAAGAGGCCTAAACATCTTGAGAAAGCAAAGAATCCTTAGGACTAGATTAAAGCAAGAGCAACCATATCTCTTTTTTATACAAGAAACAAAATGCAATATAGATAGAATGGAGGAAATCGGTAAACAACAATGGCGCAAGTACAAGATGGTGGCGATCGGGGACCACCAAATGGCAGGAGGAATCCTCACCTTGTGGAATCCACAAGTACTGAGCCTAATAACAGCTGAAGCAACCAGACACACCCTTACAGTTTGCATGCAAATCATTGGGAACACAGAGGTGATTCTATGCACTAATGTGTATGGGTCCCAGGTGTCAGAGGAAAAGAGAGGAATGATACAAGACTTAGAATAACTTAAAACCCGATCCAACAACCTCCAATGGATTCTGTCAGGCGACTTCAACATCATCACATCACTTGCAGAGAAAAGAGGAGGTACAAGAAGATTAGATAGGGATGCAGAGGAATTTTCAAAGTTCATAGACACAACATAGATGGTAGACCTAAAAACTAATAATGGCCAGTTCACCTGGAATAATAAATGGATGAACCAGTATCAGGTAGCAACAAGACTCGACAGATTCCTAGTATCAGAGTCAATCATTATGAAGAGGCTAACCTTAGATTGCAACATCCTTCCTTGGGGGGTATCTTATCACTAGCCAGTGCAATTAGAAGTAGGTTTCCAAACCACACCAAAGAACAGACCCTTGAGATTTGAGAAATTATGTATTGAACACTCGACTTTCAAGGAAAGAATCAAATAGTGGTGGCGAGAGGAGAAACCAGATCAAGAGACAAGGATGTTCAAACTCTATAAGAAACTAAAGTATATTAAATATAGGCTCAAGGAGTGGAACAAGGACACTTTTGGGAACATAAACCAAGAGAAAAACATCATAGAGGAAAAAATGAAAAAACTCCAGGAAACCTGCATTTCAGAGGGCTATACGGAGGAACGGAAAAAGGAAGAGATCCAGATGAACCAGGAATGTGAAGCTCGATGCCAGCAGGAAGAAACACTTTGGCGAAAAAAGTCCCATATCAGATGGCTAAAGGAAGGAGAACAGAACACCAAGTTTTTTCATAGAACAACCATGGCCAGAAGAACCCATAGAAAAATCCCGAAGATTAAGGACTAGGACGGAATAAAGCGAGAATCACATAAGGAGATCAAAACTACTCTGGTAAACCACTTCCACGGGATAACCCAGGAACCCAACCATGATAGAACGAAGGCCATATAAAGGATAATCCAGCATATCCCCTGCCTAGTCACGGAGGAACAAAATAACAACCTAAACAAACCCATTGTGGAGGAGGAAATTGATCAAGTACTCCAGGAAATTCCCAACGGGAAAGCCCCAGGACCATATGGTTTCACAGTGGAGTTCTTCAAATCCTACTGGGAAATTTTCAAACATGACATTTATAGGGTGGTGGAAGACTCTAGAAGGTCAACCTCCATCTTAAAAGCGCTCAATGCTACAATGATTAAACTAATCCCCAAAGAAAATGAAGCCAAAACCACGAATCGATATAGAACTATAGCACTGTGCAATGTTCTTTATAAGATAATCTCCAAAGTTGTAGAAAATAGATTGAAACCCCTCCTACCCACACTGATCTCACAAGAACAAGCAGGCTTAGTGGAAGGAAGACAAATAATGGACAATATTATTCATGCCCATGAGCTGATCCACACCCTGAAGCTTCAAAAGAGAGGGGGAATGATAATACAACTAGACCTAGAAAAAGATTATGACAAAATTAGCTGGCACTATATGGTTGTTAGGACCACATATTGTACCTTTTTGCCCATACTTTTTGCCATTATTATACCCTGGATCACCTGTATTTAGACTTATACTATCATTTCATCTGATCATTTCAAGGTATACAATGTCCTTTCTCATCACTACATGTCTAATCTGTTTTGCATGATATTTTACATCACTCTCGTACTTAACCATTGATTAGAAGTGCATAAGTGTCCATATTTGCAGAATAGTGTTCAAGGCCAATGCTGAAACACAGAACTGTCCAGAGTCGCTGTTGAACTGATGCTGAAACACGGAAGCTGCTACACAGTCCGAGGACGCATATGCTGAAACACGGAGCTGCTACACAGTCTAAGGTCGCATATGCCGAAACATGGAACAACTATATAGTTTGAGGATGTAGATGCTGAAACACGGAGCTGTCACTCAGTTCAGAAGTGCAGATGCTGAAACACAGAGGAGACCGCCACGATGCTGAAACACAAGCCGTGACAGTTAGCAGTCAAGGCCGACACAGTCAAGGGTGCAATTCACGTGGCTGAAACAGCCCGTGAATTACGATGCTGAAACAACCCGTGAATTGCGATGCTGAAACAACATCAGCAGCTATGAGAAGGAGCTGTTACACCAGCCGTAACAATAATACCTCATTCAGCTCCTGTATTAGCATTCGGTTGCGTGAGAATAGGACATCCTATGCTGATTTAGAAAGAAGATCCGATTTAGTGTGGGATTCAGATATGCTTTGTAATGATTGTATCGAAGGGATTTCCCCTTTAAATTCAGGAGAAATCACCATTAGAGGGAGTCCAAGTTTTGATGTATTGAAGAACTTTAGAGAAGCGGGACACATTCTGTACTTCCAATTTGTAATGTGATATTTCAACAGATGAATATAAGACTGCTTTGATTATTCGTTTCTAAGCTTTCCCGTTTCAGGGGAATCTTGTGAGAAGGGAGGGCCCACCTTCATCACAAGATTCACCCATTAGTTAGAAGTGTGCTTGTTTAATTTCTGTTTATGTTTTTTTTAACTGTCGTTTGCTGAAACATTGTTTTAATGAATTCCGCTTTGCTGAAACACTACTGATTCTATCTTAGTTATTGAATGGAATTTGTAATTCTTTTTACCAACAATCTTGTGTGATGATTTTGTGAGATTAGCAGAGAATTGGTTAAAAGGTCCCTGCTCAGACAGAAAGGGATCGGGACATCATACCCTCTATAGAATTCGTTTAATGCTGCAAGTGTGCTAGCAGAGGTTTGGTTAAAGTGTCCCTGATCAGACAGAAAGGGACTACAACACCTTGTCTTCTGTAGGTTTCCTTTACCCCTGCAAGTGTACTAGCCAGAGATTTGGTCAAAGTGTTCCTGCTCAGACAGAAAGGGACTACAACACCTTGTCTTATATAGGTTTCATTTACCTCTGCAAGTGTGTTAGCCAGGGATTGGATTAAGGGTTCCTACTCAGAAAGGAAAGAACCAATATCCTGTTCACTGTAGACTTTCCTTGGTGTTAGCCAGAAACTGGGTTAGAGATCCCTGCTCAGA
>ML785515.1:280446-295280 GCA_009831015.1 Picea engelmannii | reverse complement strand
GAATTGCTTTCCTGTGATTTAATTCAGAGCTTCAGTTCATTCAAGCAAGAATAAATAGTGTGAATTTCTTTACTACAACACTAAGTGCTTTTGGAATTGAGCATATATAGTGCGTGGCTATCTTTGAAACAAAAGATTTCCCTAGGTTGATAATTTATGTTTCACTTGGTTGTTTAAAATTAATTAAGCAATTATAGTGACCAACAATGGTCAAGACCTTGGAAGCCTTTGGTTTCACCCAACACTAGATCAGCTGGATAGTCAGTCTAGTTTCCACAACAAGCTACTCACTGCTAATAAATGGAGCCCCTGCCAAACCCTTCTGGCCCATGAGAGGAATCAGACAAGGAGTCCCACTATCCCCCTTCCTTTTCATTCTGATGATGGAAGGTCTCAGCCGAAGCATTAAAAGTGTAACTGCAACAAGTGAAATAGCAGGTATCAAACCTTTCTAAAATTTCCCTACTTCCATGCACCAACAGTTCGTGGATGACACCTTACTTCATGGATTACCCACAATCAAGGAAGCAAAATACTACAAATGAATCCTAGAAGAGTTTGGCGAAGCCTCGGGTGCAGAGATTAGTCATTCCAAATCTATGATCTTCTTCTTCAATACCAACCCCACATTCCAAAGGAATTTAGCCAACATCCTGCACTTTGAACGCAAAGCACTCCCAACTAATTACTTGGGCATACCCCTGACAGACAAAGCCTACAAAATGTCCACTTGGGAAGGAATAATCAACAAATTACAGGAGCAGGTTAAAAACTGGACTTACAGATCCCTCAACCTAGCCGGAAGACTTATTCTGACTAAGTCTGTTTTGCAAGCAATTCCAACCTTTATGATGTTTGTTTTCCCAACCCCAAAGGGGATACTACAAAAAATAAGAACCATCCAAAGGGACTTCCTATGGTGAGGAGCGGAAATAAGGAAAAAATGGGCCTTGATGGCTTGGGAGAAGGTCTATAAACCAAAAAGAAAAGGAGGTATGGGGCTACAAGACCCACAAGTGACCAATGATGCCTACGGGGTGAAACTCTGGTGGCGATGGGTCAAAGAAACTAATACACCATGGGAAAACCTATGGAAGTAAAATTATGCCCCGGACATAAGAGACCAGGACAAAGTCCGCTTTAGAGGAACCAAGGAAGGTTCAACCATTTAGAACCTAGCCTGGTGCAACAAAGCCTGGATTCAAACATACAGCTATTGGGAAGTAAGGAATGGAAGAAAAACTAGATTCTGGGAGGACGCATGGCAACAGGAACCCAAAATGGAGAAACCATACAAGGAGGCACTCCAACAAGAGATGATCGTGCAAGGTAAAACTAGAGTCTACCATTACTGGAAACAAGAAAAAGATCGCAACAAATGGAGAATCTGGAACACTCTCACCCCACAAAATAGAGCCCAAACTGTAACAATAGTAAAACATGTGGAGGAGGAATTGGGGAAACAAAAAATTGCAGTCACGGAAGGAAATGACCAGCTGAGATGGGGACAAAAATACTGTGGGGAATTCAATCTCAAAGAAGCCCGACACTATATAGAGGACCAAGACCAAGAAGACCCAATGCAACAATGGGATAAGCTTTGGAATGGCCCCCAGTGGACAAAAATAATTTTTTTCCAATGGCTAATACTCCACAACCGAATTCTAACTTGGGAAAACCTAAGGAAAAGAGGATTCGTAGGTCCTTCCAGATGCCACCTCTGTCAAGGCAAGGAGGAAACAACGAACCATATCCTTGACGAATACACCTACACGACATAAATCTGGGACTGCACGTCAAGTATCTTCCGACAGTCAAATAGGATTTGAGGTAACATCTCTGCAACTATCAATACTTGGAAAGAGAATTACAGTGAAAACGAAGAGGTGAACCTTTGTTGGACCCTCATCCTGAGAATGATCATATGGGAAATATGGAAGGAAAGGAACCGAGGCATCTTCAGGAATCAAAGCTGGACGGAAGGGAAGATCAAGGAAGCAATAATCTCCATGACAAAAGAAATAGTATAAAGCCGCAACTACCAGACAGGAAGAGTGCAACTCACAGACCAGGACTCCCAAATTCTAGAAGCCTTCCACCTGAAAGACAGACGCAACCCAAATCCAGTAAGACAACCACCACATCTCTAAGTAGGTGAGAGCAACTGGAAACCACCACCAGTAGGCTCCCTCAAGATGAATTTCAACGGGGTGTCGAAAGGTAACCCAAGAAGGACAGGAATGGGAGGAATAATCAAGGACAGTAAAGGAAATATCATTCGACTATACACTGGGAGTCTAGGAAAATCAACCAACAACGCTGTGAAATTCAAAGCTCTGGAGACTAGCCTCGAGATTCTAAGCTGGGAAGGGATGAAAAATGTCATAGTGGAAGGAGACTCCACTTTGGTTATCAACATAGTAAGGAGACTCCAAAATGGTACCAGAGTGGGAAAAATTCAGTGGCACTGGCGCTTGGCACAATCCCTACAAAAAATTCAGGAGCACTTGCAAATGGGGATCACAGTGGAGTTGCACTGGGTGCGACAGTCAGCAAATGGACTGGTGGATAGAATTGCTAATAAGTGGGTAGACAAGCAAGAACCAAAACTAGACACTATCTGGAGTAACATCCTGAATGGTCAGTTCTGAATAGACTACATCCAACTAGTGGAAAAAGACCATGATGACAACCGAAGTACGGACAACCACAACGAGGATGGAGGCACAGAAATAATTGAAGGGCACGAAGGATCCAGGCAGAATCCGATAGCCCACCACCCAAACACGAATTATAATGTAGATCTAGGTCACACAACTAGAAGAGGTACGACACCACGTTCCTATCAATAGGAAGAAGTACAGGGGCTTCTCGTGGGAAAGCATAAAGGTTATTCAGTAGATGGAAAAGGATGAAGGAAAAAAGGGTTCCCAATGGCCGAGTATGGGTACACCTCACCCAAGTACAGATACGTGGAGCAGTAATGATTGTCGTACAACGTGCAGGGAAAAGGATTGGCACAGAGATGACGATAGGGCTCCCAAGAGCACACACTCCGAAAAAGTGAAAAAGGACCAGAAGATACACCTTTATGAGCGGCCCATGATTGCTGATATGATCCCGTAGCTAGGGAAATCCCATAAAATAAGAAACACTAGGAATAGCCACATACTGGAGAGAAGCAATTACAAAGCCCGTCTTACAAATTAGGAAGGGGCGAATAGGAATAAGAGAAGAACCCAAGACAAAAACCACCACAAGCAAGCCGAGATGGTAAGAATGAAGAAAACCCATAGCAAGAGAGGTCCCGAGGAAAAAGAATCCCCAACAAGCACCTAGAGGATTACAAGGATGGAGCAAGCAGTTAGAGAAGCCAAGGGCACCTTTATCACGCAGGTTGATCCAAAGGGCAAAGTGATCATCACTAGGTGGGAGAGAGAAATTAACACCACATGCAAGGGCAAAGCTTGGATAGAACTAATTAAATAAGTAGACAGGATAAGGGACCCAGGGGCAACAAAACCCATAACAACCCTCTACCACAAAACGGTGGAGGAGGCCTGGCGAACAAAAATGTTGATAGGCAAGATGAACTCTGATCAGAAAGAGACCAGCAGGGAGATGATCAGGGACCAAAATAAGGTGCTCACGGAAATTATGAAATGCCTCAGCAGTATGGAGGCCAATGAAAAAAGACTATCGGAGGACCAGAGGATCCAAAAGGAAAAAATGGAATGAATGGCAAGCCAATTCCACCTCTACCTATGCTATGTCCACCACATGGAAATCACCGCAGCAGACCAGAGTGGAACACCAGATTGTATCAGGAAGATGCGCATGGTGGAGCAGAGGAAGGAGAATGAGGCAAGAAAGAATGGCGACGCAAGACATCCCATCATCCTAAACTAGCACAGTTTCTGCCCCAGGTCAAGTTGTTTTTCAGTATAGGAGCTACCCCTATTATTTTTGGTTATATTTTATGTATATGTTACGATTTAGTCTTTCAAACTGGTTTACGGAGGACTGAGTCAGTTTCCCTTGGTGGCGGCCCAACCCTCCCCCTATTATCTCAGATAGCACAACTCCAAGATCCATGATCTAGTTTCCTTTTTGGCAGATCAAGGGATTCCCCTGGTCTTTTTTGTATCATAACTTCTTACAGTAATACAGGATTTCACACTCACTTACAAAAAAAAAAAATAACTGCACTTCTAAGTTTGAGTTTTGTTAGTGTGAAAATCTGATTCTATACCTTTAGCTCCATAATCTTGAGGACATATAGCCCTCTCTGTTTATTTATCACAATCGTCAGTACTTAGTGGAAACAAGCAATAAGCTCGATCTTTGTTCCTCTTCCCTTCCAAAGTCCATAAGAATGAATTCACCCTTGGTCTAAACTTGCTACTTTCGTCAGTAAACACCTTGTCCACTTTCGATTTAGATTTAAAATGAGTATGTAGCATTACCCACTTGTCGATTATCAATGACCTAAGGTTTAGTGGTGTAATGATACGAGTTTAGAGAGGAGTCATCTATATTTTGTTGTTTACCGATGTTGATTGTTTTCCATAGTGATTTTTGTTTTGTTTTGTGTTAAGTACTTAATGATGGTATTAAAATTGTTATCAACATTAGTTTGTATTGTAGTTGTTAATTGGTTTTTAGTTTATGATCAAATGTCAATTCCGTAGCGTATGTTTAAGTGGTTCCAGTCTTGAAGCTAACATGGGTATTATCATTTCCTTGTGTGGATTGAGTATTGTAGTGCACGAATGTTGTAATGGTCATCCTTGTTACCATTCCTCCATCATCATATCGTAGCTAACAAGTATCTTGGTAATATATAAATGGTATCATACCTATTGGTTGTATTTATAAACTCCACCGCGAAGTCCTAATGAAATTATGTTAATGATTATTAGATCTCTACAATTATAGTAGGTTAACTCTTTACTTATATTCAAAGAATCCTTGAAAAGATTTGTTATGTAAATAAAGTTGAGCTAACAATCACATTAACTGGTAAGATTTACACTCCCAATTTTAGATTGAAGTTAGGTTGATTATTGATTATTATAGTTTATCCATGTAAATTTTGTGGAACGTTTGTCTAGAAAGAAAATAATTGCTTGGGTACTCTTTTGTTAATGGAAGTTAATGGTTAAATATTGAATATAAATTATATGTGGTATTCTTAGGGAGTAGGGATTTTTGTCTAGATAGTGAACTACAATGGATTTGTATTCTTATCGAAGATGGTATATGGTCTAGATATTGAAAATGATTGATGCTTGTATTCTTAAAGGTAAAAGATTTTTTTATATGGTGAATAATAATTATATGATGGAATTAAAAAAAAGGGGTATAAATCTACATAATTCTATGATGGAATTCATAAAGATAAGGAATATTATCCAGATGATGAATTATTATTTTTTTGTAATCTTAAAGGAAAGGAAAACTTTGTCTAGTATAATGAGTAATTGAATGATTAAAATGGCGTTATGATTAAGTGCTCTACTATTTTAGTCCTGAGTCTAGATTAGAGTTGGATATGGGAATATATACTTCCATGTTCCTCAGAGCAATCGCCAGTCCTGAGACCTTAAATGGTCAATAGAAATCGAATGAATTCTGGACTTGAGCGGTGATTATGTGTCTTGGAGGTCCTAACCTTGTAGGGTAGGTTGGGTGGAAATATATCTTTGTTATCTTGATGTGTATGATTGATCTATTAGTATCATAATGTTGTAATTGGTTCTTGACTTGTAGTGTTGCAAATAAAAAAAATGTGTAATATTGACATTTTTTATTACCGCATGTCACTTGTTCAAACTGATGGTTTTTAAAAAAAAAAAATTACCATCAATATATCTACTAGAATTTGTCTTAACGGAGGGTTCACTACACAATTTTGTTGAGGATATTGTTGAGACAAACATGGATTAAATTTCTAAGAGGGGTTTTGAGATATACCTGGATTCTTTGGTTGCGAAGGCTTCTTTTGTGCAATGAAACATAATTGCTCTATAGCTCCTTGGGTTTCTTGGTAGGTTCCTTTGAGTCCTGGTAGAAATGGGCAGTTTTATGTGGGAAGATTGCCTGGACATATACCAGAAAGATCAATGTTATCCAAAGGACATTCTTTTAAAGGGCGCCTTTTTCTACATTTTGGACAAAAACTATTTAATGTTGCATCCTCCAACTCTTTCTTTTGCTTAATTTTTAATGTGTCTAATTGAGAACCAAGAGTACTGAGAATGTTTGTTTTAAAATTGTCCAATAGATTGCCAATTTATGCTCTACTTACGCCATCAATGGCTAATTGTTTGACCCTAGAGATTGAATCCCTAGGTCCCTTACCATATTTGGACTTTCCCCGAGAGATATGCTTGCATAAGTCACAAATTTTCAGATAGGTTGGGTGAGGAATATCTCCTTTACCCATTAAATTCAATACATCAATCCATTCATCTCTAATTCCTCTAAGTAACTTTCAAAGTATCCAAATCTAGACAATTTTGTTTTTCTCTTTTAATGGTATAATGAAATCTTTCTAAATAATCTTCAAGGCTCCCCTCTTCTTTTTGTGTCATTTTGAACATTTCCTCTCTCATTCCTCGATTTGTACAATAGTCATTATATTTCTCAAGGAATGTTTTTCTCATATCATCCCATGTTTTTATTGCATTTGTTCATAAACCCATAAACCAACGTAATGCAACATCCTTGAGTGTAGCTGGAAACAACTTCAATTTTTTAGCATAAGAAGAATAGTCGTATCTGTGACATAAAACATCAAATTCGAAAATGAAAGTTTCAGGATCTTCAGTTACCATACCATGAAAGTTAGACAATGTGGAAGGTGGTATTTTCTTCATTCGAACTCGAATTGTTGGATCCAAGATTGGGAATCCAAACTCATTATCAATGATTGATGTATCAATTCCTTCTTGTCTTTCTTCATTTTCATGTTCTTCTCCTCCTCCATAATCTTTTCCTTCTTCTTGGTCACCTATTACTATTAACATATTGAAATCTTCAATATGCACGGAGTCTTCAAAAGTAGTCAAAAGTTCTAGTTATTCTATGGGATTCTTGGGAAACTCCACTTTCGGTTGCCCACTAAGTAATTCTTCTTCTTGAGATTCAGCTAGAAGTATGATAACTTGTTGTGAAGTGGATGTAATTTTTACTGTTTTAGAACTTCCTTCTCCAACCTCACCTTTACCTTTTACATTTGTAATCACAATTCTTCCCGTTCTTCCTCCTCTTTTAGTTCTACCAGCAAAAGGATTAGATGATGGTGTGGCTCTTACTATACCATGTGATGGAGTCGGTGAAGTGGTGTGTGGTGTAATTATACCGTTGGTAAATCTACCTCTATTATCCCTACATATATTCATGCATCCTACTTACCATGATTTAAAATGAAAGAAAACTAAATGCCCCTTTACACTTCTCCAGTAATGACACCAAAAATGTCGATCAATTCTATTGATTGAGAATTCCGTTACATTTAATCATCGACCTTGGAAAACGTAAGATTATGAAGTATAATGCAAAATATATGCAAGTATCTAGTTTCCTTTTCTTATATTGAAAATCACTTACTTATTAATCTAAGAAACAAAACCTTGAATTATGAAAAACAAGTTGTAATTCTGGAAATTAAAATACTCACTGCAATTTAAGAAATTAACATAGCTTTTGTTCTAATCATTTAATAAACCATCACTTATATAAAATGAGTCAATAACACAAGATTTCCTATTTTAGTATTTAACTAATGAAGCCTGAAATTGAAACAAGTACTTCTTCAATGGAATGGTTTATATGAGCAACCTAAACTGTATTTTCACACCACACCAAATGAAACTCTAAAGCATCAAAATCGAAAGAAAACTCGATTAACTAATTGCTGAAATAATACCAGTAAAGGAATAAGCAACATAGCCTAACACAGGGGGCCCTCCTTGCTTAGTTCCATGTTGCTAGATTAACCTATGAAATAAAGACTATCAACTCAAATCCAAACTATGAAATTACTCATGAAATGCACAGACAAAAAAACTCTTTAACTAACAACAACACTTTGTATTAAAAATCTCAAAATGTTTTCCACATAAAATTAAGAGTCCCCTCATCGTTAAGACCATGGGTCTTTATACAATTTTGAAAACAAAGATAGTTGAACCCTCTGTGCAAGTTTTTAGAACATATTGACTACAACTCAGATTAATAGAGAAGATGTTGCTTCCACGTTTGAGAAATTCATGGTTGCACGCATGAATTTCTCAAATTAAATATCAATATCAAATCTCAGTGATCTCTTTAAATTTTATTCGCAGCTCCTGCTAAAAAAACCCATTCTCTATCATACTCTGTCTCCTGCTTTGACCACACTTTTGAATTTTCTCCATTGTTGATATGGAACTTGTTGAATTGGATTTGACAGGTGGAAAAGCGGAAGGATACGATTTTCCATCTCCTCTAATTCACATTTTCACTGCACCATACCTACATATACACAAACCTGCGATTTGGCTACAAAATTAGGTATTGGCTACATAATTGTTTTGTTTCTGTAGCTATCACATTTTAGAATGATTTTACAAAAGGAATTCATTAAAATATTAGAAATAAATGTACTTTTTACTTAGTTTCACCCTTTGTAGCTTAAAACATGATTGTATTAAAAAATGATGGCAATGGAAGAATAGATATTGAACATGACAGGTATTTAGGACTTGGTAGGCAGCGTAAGTAACAAAAATTGATGACAAAAAGAGTTATTTTATGGGTTCACAAGAGATATAATAAAAAATGACGAGTTAGTCATTTTGTGGGGAATGCATATTTACAACTCACCTCTTACACTACAATCTAATTAATTGTGGTGAAATATCAAGTGGAGGAGAACCATATCAGGTGAAATATATTCGAGATAGTCTTCTTTTTAGCCACTTGTTTCTAGGCATTTACCTTTTATATTTCTTTATGCATCATCATTGAAATTTATAAGTGAATTCATGTTCTGTGGTTTTGAACATATTCACTTAGTACAATGGTAAGCTCAATAAGGATGATAGAAACACAAAAAACAAACCATCAGAAATTGATAAAATCGTATTTAAAGAGATCCATAAGGATTTCTTAGAGGCTAAGAGGATCATTGATGAGGAGGAACAATAAGTGGAACCTTGGACACCACAAGAAAAAGCCACAAGGTAATCAAGAATATATGTGTTTAGTTATTGATTTTGACATGCTTGTAGTTAATTATTTTGATAGGATTTTAACTTGTTATATTTCTCTAATGTAATATTTTAGTACCATTGACCTGCTTTGGGGGTCATATGTCGAACATTGATACTTTTAACTAATCTTGCCTTATCTTGTGTATAGACATGAATAGATGCAAAAAAATTAAAAATTACACATTCTTTCAGCTAAGCGAAGAGGTCCTCGATTAAAGGGCACATTTTAAGTGTATCGATATAATCTAATTTATTATGCTAATATACTAGCTTAATATATGTCATTACTAGGGGTGGCAGGCATGGGGGATCATATATGATCATGGGGGAACTCGATAACTGAACCATGAATGGGGATTAGGTACAACCACCAATAATCAAGAAGAGGCCTATGCTCTCCTACAAGGAATCAAATTAGTAAATCCATATGTTGTGAGAACATTGTTAGCTAATGGAGATTCCTCCATCATTATCCATTTTATGAAAAATGACAAAGTTCTGACCAATTAGTAAGTTAGTCAAGATTATTACAAGAATAAAAAAAGAGCTTGTGAGGCTGAAGGAGGTTCATTGTCTTCATGTTCTTAGGGACCTCAATCGAGAAGATGATAAGAATGTCAATGGTGCCTCAAGGTTAAGTGAAAATGCCATTAATAAAAATGGGGTGGTGGGGTAACAAGCCATCTCGTAGGTATCAAACTTATAATTTAAATTTGTATGAGACCTAGATCTATCAAGCTAACATGTTATTATAGGAGCCTTATTATCAATTGGAAGCAAGATGAAACAAACATCAACTTCACACCATCCTCGCACATGATGGAGTTAAATGTTTGTTGGAATTTTGAAACTATGGATGTTATTACATCAGTTATAGGTGGGATTATGGCTTATTCAAAAACCTTTGGTGATCAGGATCGTCAGGGTTTGTCGAAAAGAGGAAGCTATGGCTCGTGCAACCTATGGACTCAACAAACCATCTAGGTAAGAAACTCTCTAATAAAATCTTGGTTCCTTTTAATTGCTCAGGGTATAGTATGGAATTGGAACTAGGTTAGGAATTTCATATTTTTTTCTAACAGTCTGGGCCATGGCATGCATTAATTCATTTTAGTTTGGGCCTGGATATATATTATTTGACCCCTCTAATCTTAGTTGGTATACATCGAGGGAAATGTTGGTTAAAATTTTCAAAACATTTTCTTCGTATTTGGCAAGCAGAGGACTTATTGGTTTGTTGGATTCATTTAGATTTTCTACATTTTCATTATTATTAGAAGACTTGGGAAATGGACTATCATATAAATCATCCCAAATGTCATAGAGAAATTCAAAAAATCCATAGGGTCTTGTGTTGGCATGAAGAGTATATAAGTGGAAATAGAACCTCCATTTTCTTTGTCACTACCAAGGTACATGGAAATGAGCACCAATGTGTTCCTAGAATGCAATGATTATGGACACTTTAGTGCAACAAGAAAGAAAAATATAGGTTTTTAAAGGTGAGTGTTCAATTCTAGGAACATGATCTCCAACTTAAGTAAAGGCTCCAAATCTTCAGCTTATAATATGAATATGTCAAATCCCAAAGAACTGAAATAAGAGGAAATAGAGCATAAAACACTTGAAAACATGGACCTGTAAAAACAAGAATCTCAACCCATCAATTTAGGTCAAGATGAAGCAAAGAGAAAGTATGTGTTTTACTAGTTTGTAGTCATATATGATATGCAAAACTTCTTTTTATCTAGGATTTTTTTTATAAGGTCTACACTAGCAACCACTTTTGAATTTCTTTGTAAAAGATGCCACTCATAATTATGGTTTAGAATCTAATGGATAAGCAAGTTGCATTTTGATATTAGAGACAACTTATTTTTCATATTATCATGCTGACCAGATCAATTATAGCCCCTTTTAATACAAATACTTAACTATTTTTTGTTTTATGTATATATTTTGTGTGTGTGTGTGTTGTTATTAAATATGGTTTTCTCTTATTACATACACTTAAACAATTATAGTCTTGAGCCAACTTACAAAGACTTAAAGTGCACCTTTAGGAATAGTTATGAAAGAATGGTGGAAATTTTCCAACCCATGACCCCACTAATCAATTGTTAATTATATGTTTATTTTTTTACTTATATATAGTTGGAATTATTCATTCATTAATTAAAATATATTATATTATTCTAGAACAATGAAGATGAGAGTGATTAAAATCAATTAGAGGGTATTGATAGCTTTTTAACATATATGTTTATTATTATATATTTAAATCTTAGCAACTATTTATTTGATTAAACTCACACTCTTTTATTATGTTTTTATAGAGTGATGATGAAGAGGGTTCCAAAAATGAGGAAGACACTGATGGGGAGGGGACTGACAACAACCCAATCAACTTCTAATTCATTTAATTTCCTTACATGTCTACATATTTTTTCGTGCAATGTTGTATACAAAGTTGACATTTCCATAGGGTGCCAATGTACTGGTTGTTTACAAACATAAAAATTGCATGGCTATTTTACGTTTTAATTTAAAATTTCATCATTGTGTTTATATATACATGGTTTTTTACTTCCATAGCATGAAATTGATTGAATGTTAGTGCCATAAAAATTCATAATTGTGTTTATGGATACATGGTTTTTTTCTTTCATGTTGTGAAATTCATTAAATGTTAATGCAATAAAATATCACAATTGTGTTTATATACATGATTTCCGCTCTCATGATTTGTATGATATAAGATAGATGCATACTAATCATGTCAATTGGGTTTAGCTCGGGTGGTTGGGAGGAATTATTGCTATCCTCCCCATCGAGGTTCAATTCCCACAAATGGCATGTTGAGATATTGACGAGTACATTATTGTAATAGATTTAAGCCCTATTGTTGATCGACCTTGTGCCCTGAAGGTTCTAGGGTTTTCTCTAGGTACCATCCTTGAAATGAGGGGAAGTACTTAGAGGTTTTCCTCAAGTAATGTAACCTAGAAAAATGCATATTAATCGTCAACATCTTCAATGCTTAAATATTATAAAAATAGTAGTTAAATTAATAATGATTATAATTATAATGATAATTAAATAATTAATTTTAATTAGATTATTAAAAATAATTAAATAATTAATAATAATTACATCACAATTTTGACACTAATACAACACAATTTTGACACTAACATGATGCAATTTAATTGAATACAACACACTTTAGATGCAACATGACACAACTTTTGGCATAGATGTGGCATTATTATGACACAAAGTTGATGTAATACAATGCCACTATAACACTAACAAGACGTAAAAGATTTGGATTTGACACCGTAATGATGCAAATATTATGTAATATGACACAAATATTGATGCTAACAAAACACAAAAGTTTATAGTTCAACACCACTACGATGCCCATGTAGACAATATCAATGTAAAATCAACGCATAATGATGCTATTCAAACACAAAAATCATGTGTTTGATGTAATAATGATGCAAAGTTGATGCTAAAACTTGTCTTTCAAAGGATATGTTACACCAAAAAATGAAGACTTAATGAAAAATGTCTTCCGCAATGCACATTTTGTTTCTATGACAACGTTGAAAAGTGTGTGTACACCTCAAAAAAGAAGTTGACAGTGGAAAGGGATGTAGCAACACAACTTGGTGTAAAACACAATATCCCATGATGTGCAGTGTTTGGCATCATCCAAAATTAAAACTATTCTCAAAAAATACACTACACGATGATGTTAAAGATGATGCCATAGTAGTGTGTTGTAGTAATGACGATAGAGCCTTCGCTAGAGAGAGGGAATGGTTGACAGGAACTCCTTACTGGAGTCACCAAAATTTAGTGAATGAATGGATTTGTGCTACCACACACACTACTACACACTACTAAAGAGGGGAAAGAGGAGAGTGGAGCTACCATTCAGTTTTAGGATTAAACCAAGAAACCCTAGGATGAGGAAGGAGAGGATCACAAAGAGAGTGAATACCACTATGTTAATTAGTATTTTGAACCCGAAATACGTTAATCTATGGTTGTATATTATTATATTATTTCACTTAGGTTTCAAATTAGGTTTTACCAATAGATTAGGTAAGGAAAGTAAATTAACTGGCTAATGCTAATTTACCAATAAATCCTTTAATGTGATAGGGCCTAATGTCAGAAATACAAACATAAGTATTGATGCGACTTCATTTTGTCTCTTATTTATCCCATCCTATATAAACCTTTGATATATTTTTCTCTAAGAATTGACCCTAGTATAGACAACTTATGCATTTATGTTGATTGCCAAGGTTATTCTAACATGTGCTTGTCTATCTAAACATGATATTATTAGATTATTGAATATGAATGTGATGCACCATGTTCTTCAATTGATTTTAGTATTGTTGTATTTATTTCCTATGAAGACTAATATGGTTTAAATGTTAGGAGTGCAGAAATCAAGTCACTAAGGGAAAGATTGAATCCTCCCCACTTATGACTCAATACAACCAAGTGCATGATGATCATTTCAAAATCTCTTCTCCCCTTTCCCCACTTCAGAAGTTCCCATCACTCAAAGCAACATTGATGACCTCTAAGAAATTAAAATTATCTAATATTGGAGGATTCAAATTGCATAAAGAGGCTAAGATCCTCGAAAACACAATGCATATTTTTAGGGATATATCTTATCAATCAAGGAAGTGATTGGTGTTGAGGGGAGGAATGGAAAGTCCTCACTCAAGCATTTTTTTAATCCCACTAGGCTAGATGAGATAGGTGAGAATGGTTACCTTGGGCTCATAGTCTGTTCAAAATTATCAACCAACTCTCAAGACGTATGTTCTTGGGCTTGATGATATTATCGATTATATTCTTTTGCTAAGAAAATGTAAAAAAAAATGTTATGTATAAAGTTTAAGAAAATTTAAATGAATAAACAAAGAATACATACATCTGAAAATCAGTAACCACAAGTCTCAATTGAGAAGAAATCGGATTTTTTTTATTAGTGATGACTTTTCTGAGTTACAACCAAAATCCTCTTTACGCACCCCTACGAGGGTATGGACCAGAATCATAATTAGAAGTCTAGGATAGTATTTAAAATCATACAAAGACAATTAGTGTTTGAAAGAAAAAAACCAAGATTGAAATAAACTGAATCAATCCAAGCCACAAGCTCATCAAGTATTGGTTCTACAAAATAGCCTTAATCAGAACTGAAAATGAATTCAAAAATTCTAATCAAACTAAATAGACTGTCAAGATAAATTAATGACCTTCTGAAGCATGTCAAAAGTCTATACTTCTTAGTCCTTTCTTTTTTCCACCTTTAGAGTAATCATGTTGTCAACAAGAGGATTCAACTCTCATGAAACTTAGAAAATGAAAGAATGAATATCGAAAATCTCACTTAAAACAAGAGCAAACCTTATTAGAAGTATTTCTCTCTAATTTCTCATGTCCTTCATTGTTCTTGTTTCTCCCCTTTATTCTCAAAAAACAATTTTCAAGTGGTTCAACTACTTTTATTATTAAAGTTAAATAACTTTA
>ML785515.1:251743-280301 GCA_009831015.1 Picea engelmannii | reverse complement strand
AATTAAAGTTAAATAACTTTAATTAGGACAAGTCTTTTCATGATATATATATATATATATATATATGTCCCCCTATGTTTTTTAATCTTTTATTTTCAACATTTCTTTATAACTCTTGTAATGATTTAAATATATACACATGTGTGGAAGTAGAAATAAACTAATAAAGTACTCATCAAAATAAATTTCATATTAACAAACACTTACACCTCCCAAAAATAAAATAATATAATATTTTATGTTTCAAAATAATATCATATTTCAGCTATATGTCCAAAGTCATGAAGTAAAACTGTCATTAAAATAACTTAGGATGCTTGCTAGAACAATATTGTCTATCCTTTAAGGAAGGCTCTACCTCCTTTGACCTCATAATTATTTATCTCTGGATGCATGTTACTAAAAGAGATATCCCTCTTATATGATTCCTATTGGATTCTCGACTGAAAAAACTTATCTAGAATAAAAAAATCCATTAAATTCATAGTAACTTCAATTCCATGCAACTAAAATAAAATAGAACCTTCACAAAGCATTCATTGAATATGTTTATAATGACTATTATGAGAATGATAGGCCGCATAGGGTAAGATTATAATGAATGAGGTTTGATGAAGGAATATGGACAGGGCCTATGCAGATTTATTTGCTCAAAAACCGTGTTTAAAGGAAACAACATATAAAGGAATGCATAACTCAACAGAGAAAAACTAGGCATCTTACAAAATGATAATAATAAAAGAGATAATGTTTAGACTTTGAGCATAATCCTTTTTATGTAACCAACAGACTCTGCCTTTATCTTTATTTTGAAATTATTTGAATCTCTTCTGAAATGTAATGACAACAAAAATACCATGTTGGTATTTTCAAATTTGTAATTTTTTCCTAATGAGTCAAATTCAAGGGATTTCTTGTAGTTAGATATTCTCATAATTATCATTTGAAATACACATGGCAATTTGTAGCTCGCCCCTGTAGATATTTATATGTAAATGTTCAAGCATTTAACTGGGCATCTAAATGATGAAAATGTGGAAAAAAAAATGAAGTCGAATGGGTACAACAACTTTCCCATAAAAATATATATATGAGGCATGGATTGCATACTAAACCAGAACCACTTCTTCTTGAGCTAAATGAAAAAATGTGTGTATGAAATTTTTGGGCATAAGAAACTTCATGAGGAAAACCAATTTTAAACGTTGTATGATGAAGGGGATTGAGAGGTCAAAATCCAAGGTGAAAAGAGATAAAATTTCATCTCAAACAAGATCAAAATAATCCATTTAACAATGAATACATGCTACAGAACTAGCTTTGATGACGCATATTTATGGATGATGGGGTTTGTTGAAGCTTTGAGTGACGTGTCAACCGATGGATATGTGCCAACTTTCAAATGTTTTCAAATACAATGTAACCAATTCAAAATTTTATGCTATATCGTTGGTATATATGTCAAGGATCTCCTAAAATATAACATGGAGTGTCACCCAATAATAATGCTTTTTCAAAACCTTATAACCATGTTCAACCATTTTCCATATATGAAATATTGCACTTCCATATAGAATTAATCACTCAAATGATGAAGTTCTTAGATGCATGCCTTTGATGCATTGAGGTGTGAGAATTAAACATGAGCCATCACTTATATGGGCCATAACCTTTGAATGTGAACCTTTCCCTTTATAACCGATACCATGTCATATCTTGACTCCATAAACTAAAGGTCAGTTCATAGCATAGAGATTACTTTTATTGTGAAAATAATCATAGGAATAGGATAGATCCCATTTCAGCGAATTCTATATGTTCCATGTCATCGAGATGTTGAAGAATGAAACAAAGTGACCATAACCGACATACACCAAACTCAAGTGCCATAATCCTTTTGCATCATCCAAATAAGTGTATTTATAACACCATATAACCTGAATCAGTAGACCATTTTAAAGCATCATAACTGAAATTAAAATATCACTGACATGAAGATATTAAAACATGTTGAGGGAAATGTTACGCTTGAAAATATCCACTTAATTTTTTCTTCGAGGGGGCCCACATATTAATATTATATCATAAATATAGAGGTAGGCTTTGCAATCATTTGCATGCTTTTAATAATAGGGTATGAGATTTTGAGTCAACAATTGTGAGTTTAGTTAGGTTTTCACTTTAAGTTTAAATAGGAGCATAGGATAATATATTAGGGCCCACATATTAATATTATATCATAAATATAGAGGTAGGCTTTGCAATCATTTGCATGCTTTTAATAATAGGGTATGAGATTTTGAGTCAACAATTGTGAGTTTAGTTAGGTTTTCATTTTAAGTTTAAATAGGAGCATAGGATAATATATTAGGGACCTCATATTGTTTTTCGATGTTATCATTTCTCTAGTAATTTTGGTAATTTGAGTTGTAGTAGAAGGCAACTTGTTTCCCTGATACTATGAAAGAGTTTGAATAAAATACGAGGACAATTTTGCTACATATTTTAGTGTTGGTTGTTTGAAAATTGTTCTAGTAGCATCCTTGAGTAGGGCCCACTCAAGAAAAGGACTCAAACCTATGTATGCATATTTTGTTATACTTTGATTATGATTTAATGTTGACTATAGAATGTTTTAGTAGGATTACTATAATGTACATAGGGAGGATAATATGGGGTACCTAAGGAGGTACCCAAGGGGATAATGAGTGCAATGTGGAGATAATATTGGAACATGCCCACTATGTGATTAAAAGGAAAAAATATAATAATAATGGGTAGTTATCATAACACCCCTAGGAATACTCGTGAGATAGTATAAATACACATGAGTATAAATGTATTGGATATGTGTTGGATTGTATTATCGTGTAGAAAGAATGACTTGTGGAGTGATTAATGTTGGAAATTGTGTTGTCATTGATGTCAAATGTACAAATATTTGGATTTCATTGATGTAATAAGCATGGGGAGACTGAACATTTTCAATGATGAAGGCAAGAATACTGTGATGCCAGGTCCAAGGATCAAACCTTAATCATGCACAAATCCAAGGAATGAAACGACCTGACAGGGAAAGAAATGAGGACTCGAACTCCACTTTAGGAGTGTCGACAACGAACAATCGTCGATGACAATGAAGCCAAGGAAACCTCAAAAAATGGACAACGATGATCTGATCATAAGGAATATCGGCGGTGAAGGTCAATCCATTGCAATAGAGACAAGTAGTGAGATCATATCTAGATCGATGACAGTGATTAGATTTTGATGAAAGTGGAGCCCAATATCATTAATATATTGATCGTCAATGAGTTATCGCTGATGTGGGAAGTCTTGTGACCACCGAAAAGGATACCCAAGATTGTTGAAATAAATCACCTACGACAATATTGACAACAAGGATCTGCTTCAAGTAAACCAGATCAACGGATCTGGAAGATGGCACGTGGCAACATTCTATTGGAGCAGAAGTTTCAAAGTGGGTCCCAATATCGTCGAGTTTGGACAATCGAGCCTTGTGAGAATTTTTTAGCGATGACATTGTTATTGGCGACGAAGTAATCGACCCTACATAAGTCAGATAGATGATTCCTAGAAGGACACGTAATAAGCAAGGACAATTTCATGTGTCCAATGCCAAGTCATCACAACAATAGAGAAAAGAAAGAGGAAGGGATGACATCACATGCTTGGAGGTGCAACGCCATCCAATACACTTGGAAGGAGTCCACGTGGAGGACATGTTAGGTGGACTTAAGAAAGACATGAGAGTATCCATGTGTAACGCCCTGTACAAAACCACGTGTCATAAGTATATTTGGCCACGTACAAAGGTGACAAGAAGAGAGATGATGAAGGAAACTATGAATTAATACTGTTGATCTATCATAGCCATAGCGAAGAGATCTGGACTGTCCTTCGGATTGATATGGTTGGAGTGTTTGAGTGCAAGGTTGCATAGGGACTCTGAGTCAATAGGGATCGTTGATCTATCGAAGCCATAACTATCAAAGGAGTAATTTTGACAGAGTAAGTTGTGCTCTGATATAAAAGCATTGAAGAAAATTCCCTTTTAGTATCAAATTTTGTCCTGAAATATAAGGAGCACAGATGGTTATGTATAATTCTTTTGTATCCATTCTTGTCAGAGTGAAAGAGTTCACCCTCTTATTTACACTCTGAAGCAAAAGAATAGAAAATAATTCCTTTTCTTATATCGATTTTTGTGTCGAAGGTCAAGGTTTGAAAAGGTTAGGGGCATGCAGTCAGAACTTATCGATCGATGTTCAAAATATTTGGGAAGTTGTATAGATTCGATGGGAAGGTTATCAAAGAATATTCCCTTCCTCAGAAAAATTGTTATCTTGAGAAAAATGAGCATGATCACAGATCGACGGTGGAGATTGAAAGGATATATAAATCTGATGGTGGCTGAGTGATGAGGTCCCAAGGGTTCGATAAGCCTGGTGATTTCAATATGATGGATGTTATATCTAATGGTTGTGATCTATACAGGAGTGATCAAACGGATATTGTGTGTTGCAATTATACTACATGGACAGAATGAGATCAATCGGTGAGATCAATCTGAGATCCAAATCGCACGACTGTTGAGCATCGAAAGGGAATTGCATAAGAATGTATTGATTCAATGGGTAGTGATAAGATTGATGATCGACATTTGATTCACAGTAAGATCCAATGGCCACTAAGTGATGATCTTTGTGCCATGAATGGTAAGCAAGCCCATGCACGAAACAAGGAAGGAATTTGGGACTAGTTGGAAGGATTTTCTTTTAAGCTCGATTTTAATGGAAATTTGCAACCGACCTCAAAATCACATTTGGTGTATGTGAAAAATCCATGGAGGAAGGAAACATTATAAATAATGATTGTCTGATGGCTTAATTGAGCTAGTGGGAGAGAGTTATGGATGTGGGGTAAAGAAGTGAGGCTCCAAGGTTCGTACAAAAGTGAGGAAGTGATGAAGATGATCTGAGGTTTGATGAAACAGAGGATGAAGCATGTTGGAGAGGTATTTTGAAGCAAACTAAGATTACAAATTTTTCAGGGTGGCAGAGTGGAGCAAGGAAGGAGATTGGTGTCTCCTACTAGTTGGTACCTGTGAAAAAAAAATTGTGGGTTAGTTCCCATAAGTTGAGTTGGTGCTCAGTAGGGGGATTGGTGTCCCTTGTAGGTTGGTACCTGCAAATATTATTGCATATTGGTGTTTGTTGTAAGTTGGTGCTTTTAATTTTTTATAAAGAAAGTTTTGTGGTTTTCTCCCAATTGGGTTTCCATGTTAAATCTCTGTGTATTGTGAATTGCATGATTAATTGTTGGTAAATAACATACTTTGATTAAAAATAAATTGTGGTAAAATAAATTAGTGATTACTGTGTAATATTTATTCACCCCCTTCTCAGTATTCCAACAATTGGTATCAGAGCAGGTTCCTTCAAGAACAACCTAACATTTGGAAGGTGAATCCTCACAATGAAGAAGCAGGAAGGGTTCTCCACAAATGAAGCCCCAAGATTTGATGGATCAGAATATGTCTTCTAGAAAATAAGAATGCAAGCATTTTTTATGTCACTCGGATATGGTGTGTGGGCTTTAGTAGTAAATGGTTACAAATCTCAGACACTCCTCCAACTAATACGACTAAAATTAGACTAAGTAACAATAATTCGAGGGTCGGGAATGCTATTCTTTGTGGATTAAAAATATCATTATATACCAAATTCATGTATTGTTCCTCAACTAAAGATATGTGGGACAAACTACAAAATATTTATGAAGGAGATAATAACGTTAAGAGAACAAAGTTACAAGTATATAAAGGACAAATTGAGACTCTCAAGATGAATGAAGAAGAGAACATTGCAACCTACCTTCTTTATGTGGATGAGGTTGTCAATTCCATCAAAGGATTAGGATAAGATGTTGAAGAAACTATTATTGTACAGAAGGTGCTTAGATCACTTCCCTCAATATTTAATCCCAAGATATTTGTTATTGACGAAATGAAGGATATGGAAAAACTAACAGTGGATGAGATGCATGGAACCTTAACTGCATATGAAATTAGAATAGAACATGATAACCCATCAAAAACATCAAGGAAGGAAGAAACCTTTAAGGCGTCAAAGAAGACAAAGTGCAAGATAAGTGATTGCTCAGACAATGAATTGTATGAAGAAGAAGAAAACTTTTCCAGGAAGCTTAAAAACAAATACAAAGGTAAGCTCCCTTTCAAATGTTTTAATTGTGGAAAAATAAGACACTTTGCTCATAAATATCCTTATGCAAATACCAATGTGAAAGAAGAATTTAATTTCAAGAAAACCAACAAAAGGAAGATTGAAAAGAAGAAAATTCCTTATAGACAAAGGAAAAGTCTATAGACCAATGAAGACAACAACTCATTAGATGATAGTGATAGTGAAGCAGACGAGATTCTCTTTATGGGTTTGGAAACAAAAATAGATGAAGATACATAATCAATAGAATAAACAATTTTTGTTAAAGATGCAGAAGTAAATCTTGAAGCAGAACTCGTTAGTGCCCTAGAAGAAAATTACATACGTAAGGAAAATAATAGAAAGAAAAAGCGAGAACTACAAAAATATTAAGAGAAGGAATATGATGATAAGGAAACAAAGAAGACAATAACTACCTTAAAGGTTCAAATAAAAGAAGCAAAGAAGATTGAAGAAGTTCTAAAGGCTCAAATGAAAGAAAAAGAAGATATATGCAACACTCTTGAATCTAAAATAGTCCACCTGAGAAAGAAGTTGGAGAAATCAACAAGAAGATCTACAACTTGAGATAAAATCCTAAATCATCAAAGAGCACCATTTGACAGAATGGGTCTTGGATACAGTAACATGAAGGAATTTTTCAATGAAGAAGCATCAACATCTTCAAAACAACCAAGGGAAGAAATAACCAAGAACTATGATGGCACTCAGAAATCCAATCAAAGTTGAAGACCACATAAGGGAGTAACAATATGATCCACAAGAGACAAATTTTACTCACAAGGACCTAATCTGGAAAATTATCTCATCAAGATGGAATCACACAACCAAGTATCAAAACTGTTTATATGGATATTGTTATTCCCGTAATGAATTTGGTCATAAAGAAATAAACTGTAGAATAAATATAAGAAGAAATTACATGAGGAATAACTACCAGGATACTTAGGGATTCTCAAGGAGAAATTAGAATTCATTTTATCCCTTGATGAATTACAACCTCATATGTTATAACTGTAATAATTTTGGACATATAGCAAAGTACTATAGAAGTAATCTCAAGAAAAGAAGTTGGGAACAAAAGAAAGAAAATTCCATGTTTGTTCAAGTAGCTCTCTGTGCTCAGAAAAATAAGGATAAGTGGGTTATTGACATTGGATGCTCTAGTCATATGACAGGAGATAGAACAAAGTTCATCACCTTGAAGAAAAAAGAGGGCAATGTTACCTTTGGAGACAATGATGGATCAAAGATAGTTGGAAAACACACCCTCAGCCTTGAAAACAGAAAATGTAAAATAGAAAAGGTTTTGTGTGTTGAAGATCTAAAACATAATCTTATCAGTGTAAGTCAGATGTTTGTTCAGGGACACAATCTCATATTTAACTCCCGAGAATGTGAGATCAGAAAAACGGACTCGGGAAAGATGATAGAAAAAGGAATTAGAACCCCAAATAATGTATATGTTCTTAATGAAATCAATGGAGAAAAGTGTTTTATAGGACATACATATGAAATTTGGTTGTGGCACAAAAGAATGGACCATATGAAATTTGACAATCTAGTAAAAATCAGTACCAAACAAGTAGCAAGAGACATACCAAAGATCATAAAACCCTCAAACACTATTTATAACTAGTGTCAACATGGAAAATAGTCAAGGGTGAAATCCAAAACACAAGAATATGAAACTTCCAAGCCTTTGGAACTTGTACTTACAGATCTTTGTGGACCATCAAGGACTAAAAGATTGCAGGGAGAAAGGTACTTCTTTTTAATCATTGATGACTATACAAGAATGACTTGGGTTACTTTCCTTAAAAATAAATCTAAATAATTTGGCAAATTCAAGGCATTCAAAGCTCTAGTTGAGAATGAGACAGAGATGAAAATCAAATGTTTAAGTTCAAGAAATGGAGGTGAATTCACATCCAATGAGTTTGTGGAATTTTGTGAAGCACATGGAATAAAAATACAATATGTAGCAACAAGAACTCCTCAACAAAATGGGGTTTTTGAAAGGAAAAACATACATGTACAAGAAATTGGTAGAACAATGATAAATGAAGAGGGCCTATTAAACAGTTTTTGGAGAGAAGCAATTTATACAGATTTATATATCCTAAATAGAGTACAGATCAAAATCAACAGTGACAAGACACCCTATGAACTATGGAAAGGGTGACCAACATTTGTCAAACACTTCATATTTTTCTGGAGCAAGTGTTACATCAAACGAGACAGGAAAATTTGACTCTAGATCAGATGAAGGTATCTTTCTTGGATACTCATCAAGAAGCAAAGCCTATAGGTGTTACAATAAAAGGTTGCAGAAAATTGTTGAAAGCACTAATGTTAGAATAGATGAAGAAATCAAGTACACTAAAGAAGAAGAAGATGAACATTAAGAAGAAGAATAAGAAAATGAAGAAGAATAGGAGGAAGAAGAATAAGCAAATGAAGAAGCAAAGGAGGAAGAAGAACAAGAAAATGAAGAAGAAAGGAAAGAAGAAGAAGAATGCTAAGATACTGAAACACCATTAAGGTTTGTACCAAAGAATCACCCATAAAACTTGATTCTTGGTCACAAAAATGTTATAACTCGGACAAGGAGTGGTAAACAACTCTGAGCATGTGAATCTCTCCCTATTTTCTCAAGTAGAACCTAAATGCTTTATAGAAACTCATAATGATCATCATTGGGTGAATGCTATGGAAGAAGAGTTAAATCAAATTGAGAAAAATGAGACTTAGGAGCTTGTCCCAAGACCCAAGGAGAAAAATGGGAATGGAACTAAATGGGTATTCAATAATAATTTGAATGAATATGGAAAAGTAGTAATAAATAAAGCAAGACTAGTATGAAAAGGGTATGCTCAAGTAGAAGGCATCTATTTTGAAGAAAAATTTGCACTTGTTGCAAGATTAGAAGCCATTAGGATGCTTTTGGAATTTTCAAGATTTACAAACTTCAAAGTATATCAAATGAATGTCAAGTTAGCATTCCTGAATGGAAATCTAGAGGAAGAAGTGTACATATAACAACCTGAAGGGTTCCTATTGTCAGAAAATGAAGACTACATTTACAAATTGAAGAAAGCATTATATGGCTTAAAGAAAGCTCTAAGAGCATGGTATTCAAGACTTGACAAGTGCCTGCAGCAACAAGATTTCAAAAATGGAAAAACAGACAACAATCTCTACATCAAAATAGATAATGCAGACATGTTGATCATTGTAGTGTATGTGGATGATATTATCTTTGGAAGTAATGATGATAAAATAAGCCAAAATTTTGCAAAATAAATTGATCTAGATTTTATGAGCAGAACGAAATGAATACAGATTATTAAAAAATGTTTAACACAGAATAACAGAGATATAGTAAAATTGGTTTCTATTTAATAAGGAAATAAGCTAAAACTGTAAAATGCAACGAAAAACAAGCTTGCTAGAATGGCAGCGGCTTATCTCTGAGAAGAGATTTGACAGTTGTGCTCATTCGCAAGAAGATGATTACAATGAGGCTCTGAAGGAATTTTTTACAATAAAAATGAATTCCAAAACCCTAGACATCCAAAAACCTAACCCTAGGAGATGAAGCGCCAAAAGTCATGTGGGCCCTATTGGGGTAAGTTATTACATCAACTTCCTGGGGTCGTAACTTTTGCATACGATCTTCATTTTAGGCACATGATATCCCCTTGGAAAGGTATATCCGAGGAATACATATGTTAACACCATACTTTGACTCTATCTATACTTTGATTATGGTGATCCCCAAAAACGTTGTTTAGGGCCTCAAAACAGCCCCAAAAGTCAGGGACCCAAAAACTAGGAAAAAAATGCCAAAATGAACCAGTTGGAATAGGTGGGAGGCCACCGAAATCCATATGGATCACTCCCCCCTTAGGAAGAAATGGTATCCATTGCATTGATTTCCCCCATCAGATGAGGAAATTTCTATTGAATTTGGCCTCGGGTGAGCCACTTTCCTTGGTGCAGGAGCTTCCCTGCTTTGACAACTTGATAAAGTTGAATTCTTTGTTGTCGAGTTCCCTTGACCTGTGTATCCACAATATGATCACTGGATGTATGTTGTATGCAGTCAGGGTTGAGCTCTATTGGTTTCAACTACTCTACGATCTCTGAGGTGTCCAATAATGGTGGGAAATATGGTCGAAGGAGAGCCACGTTGAATATTGGGTGCAGGCCAAGGAAAGGAGGAATGTTGAGCTCAAAATAATTGTCACCCATAACCTTGGTGGTGGTATATGGCCCACAATGGAGTGGGAGAAGATTTTGATGGGGCCATGTAAAGCGTTCTTTTTACAATTGCAACCAAATTTTGTCACCCACCTGAAATGTATGTGGCACCAAGTGTTGATCATGGCGCTGCTTGTACTTGGAAATGGACTTCTGTAAAATATCATGAACTTGTTGGCAGATGTACTGGATACGCTCAATGAATTGGTTGGATTTTTCAGCTTCAAGTTGAGTAGTGGACGAGGTGGTCGCGAGGGGTAGTGAAAAATCCATGGGGCCCAATGGTTGGAATCCCAACCCCACCTGAAAGGGGTTGTGGCCACTGGAGCTATGCAGGGCTCGGTTGTAGTTGTGTTGGACATAGGGAAGACTCTCATCCCATTTGTGGGGGTGCTTGCAATTGTACATGTGCAGGATATGCACAATCATCTGATTGACGACATCTATTTGGCCATCTGTCTAGGGGTGGAAGGCAGTGGATTTTGTGAGCTTGGTGTCCAGCAGTGACCAGAGGCTCGAACAAAATGTCTTGAGGAAACGACTATCCCGATCTAAGATAATGGCTTGTAGGATACCAAAATGTACCCATACTCATTCAAAGAAGATCTTGGAAGTGACCTCCGTTGTGATTCTCTTCTTGCAAGCAACCAAAATCTCCATCTTGGAAAAGCGATCAACAACCACAAAAACATATTCATTTCCCCTCTTGGTGGACAAAAGGCTTGACATATAGTCTATTGATATGGGTTCCCACGGTCTATCAAGAGTAGGTAGAGGGGTGTACACGACATGTTTCTTAGTTTTCGATTTGGAAATAGCATAGATGATGCAGGACCTGTAATACTTGTCGACATCCTATCGAAGTTTCGACCAATAGAAATGTTTCTGCAGCAGGTCCACTATATTTTCGACGCCAAAGTGTCCTGCCACCCAACTGTAGTGAGCTTCCCATATCTTGTTTTCGTGTTCTTTTTATGGAATGCATAGATGGCCCAAACAACACAAAAACCCATCCTAAAGATGGAAATTATCGACCATTGAGTTTGCGCCCAACATTTGGTAAGTGGTGGAGAAGTCAGGGTCTATCTCATAAAGGTGGGGCCATCCGGAGGTCTCGTGGTCGCAAGAGTATAGCACTATGATGAGTGTTGCGACTAGAGTTCAACTAAGGAAATCAACAACTTGATTGGTACTTCCTATTTTATACTTGATGTTGAGGTGGAACTACTGCAAGTATGTGGACCACTTCTCATGGCGGTCATTCTGCAATTTTCCTTGGGTTTGCATGAACTATAGCGGCTTATGATTAGTGTGGATGATTGTCTCCTTCCCAAGAATGTAATGTCTCCACTAGTGGCAGTCTTTTACAATGGAGTACATTTATTTGTCATAAGTAGGGTAATTACAAACAACATATGATAGTGTCTCACTATGATATGCCACAAGGTGGTCGTGTTGAGTGAGAACGATGCCCACAACATAGTCTGAAGCATCTGTCTCGATCTCAAAGGGATGTTGCAAGTCTGGTAATGAAAGTATTGGGGATGAGCACAAGTGTTGCTTCAAATCATCAAAGGCTTGTTTTTGGAACATGCCCCACACAAATTTTTCCTTACCACCACCCCTGGTTACTTGGCTGAGGGCCCATGCGATATGAGAGAATCCCAACACGAACCTGCCATAGAAATTGGTGAGGCCCAAGAAGCTCTGAAGCTCAGTGAGTGTGGTTGGGGATGGTCAGGAATGGATGACCTGGATCTTGGTTGGATCCACATGCACACCATGTTGATTAATGATGTAACCTAATTAATTGACCCTATCCATGTCGAAGGAGCATTTTTCCAAGTTTGCATATAGTTGGTGTTGTCGTAGGGTGTGTAGAACCTGTTGAATATCTTGCAAGTGTTCCGCCCAAGTCTTGTTGTAGATGAGGATGTCATCCAGATACACCACAACAAAAGTATTGGTGAAAGTTCACAAGATATCATCCATCATCCTCGTGAAAGTTGTTGGGGCATTTGTCAAGCCAAAGGGCATGACCAACCATTCACAAAGACCTTCTTTTGACTTGAAGGTGGTATTCCATACATTTGTCTTTTCTATTGAGACCTAGTGGTATCTAGACTTCATATCAATCTTACTGAAGTATTTGGCCCCTGTGAGATGATAAAGGAGGTCGTCAATTTGAGGAATCGAGTATCGGTTCTGGACTGTGATTTTATTCAGAGCTCGGTAATCAATGCAGATTCACCAGGTCTCATCTTTCTTCTGCACCAACACAACTGGGATCCCTCAAGGTGATGATATGGGATGGATGTGCCCCTTGTGGAGAATTTATTGGATCTTCCTTTTGATCTCCTTGTTTTCAAACAAAGAGAGACAGTAGACTATCCCATTGGGTAGCGGTGTGTCAGGGGTCAGATCGATGGGATGGTTGACCTGTCAGTGCAGAGGTACCTTAGTAGACGAGGAGAAGATATATGAGTATTCTTCCATGACCTTATCCACTTTCTTTTGTTGTGTGGAGAGATTAGTCATAGAGGCCCTGAATATGGCTGCATCGTTTGCTCACTTTGAGAGCAAATCACGAAGAAGAAAAATTTCTTGGTATGAGAGACGAACTTCTTGCATTGCTTGGTAGAGATCAAGGAAATAACACTAGGTGGGACTGCCTCAAGTATCCTGTACAATTTCATGTTCAAAGTAATAATAACACTACGAGTCCTAGACTCATATATATCATGACATTTCCATAAAAAAGTTTGGCCCAAAAGAACATTACAAACTTAGAGAGGATCAACATCACACAATACCTATTCTTTGAAGGGATTGATGTTGTATGACAGTTGACACTGTTGGCTGACACCAATATCGCTTCCTTGGAGGATCCATCTAATGAAGTAGGGTTGCAGGTGTGTCATTGTTGGCAGGGTCAGCCACTTGACAACCTCTGCTGAGATGAGGTTCTTCTAGCTATCGTTATCAATGATGAAGTGCAATGGGGTGCCTTTTACCCACATCTGTGAATGGAAAAGGCACTCACCTTCTTCTAGATCACTCAGTTCACCAGGTTGGAGCTTGGTGGTAGCAACAGTGGCACTAGGTTCCGTGTCAATGATATGTCTTCCCCTTTCTGGCTCCAACTCAGAGTCAGAACCCACATCTAATTCATAGGTCCTCACTTCAACCACTAGAGACTACTTTGAGCGTCAATCAACAATGTTATGCCAAGGGATCTTATGGAAGTCACACCACTTCCCGGTATCTTTCTTTGTATTTATGATGCCCTTTTTATCTTGTGGCTTGGATTGGTTGTCCTAATACTATCCATCTTTGTTATGTCCTTTGTTCTGTAGGTTGGGGCTGCCTTTTCATGGATTTTTCTGTGTGGGGTTCTGAGGCCCAAATTGTCGTGTCTTTTGTTGAGCTTCTACTCGATTTTGATGGCATATCAATAGGTCATGCCCAAGGACGAGATGTCCATAAATTCCATTTTGATCTAGATGTATCTATGTAGAGCACTGCGATGCTTGAGCACTAGATGTCGCTCTGAATCCTTGATACCCATCTTGGTGTGCAAGGTATGGAAGATATTTGTGAACTATAGAACTGCTTGGTCTCTTTCTTGCCGCAGTGTGGTCCATTTTGTGTACAAGTCGTCATAACTTTTGACTGGGTAGTATTGTACCTTAATAGCATCCCTGAAGGATTCCCAAGTGGTTGCGACTGTAAATAATGAGGGTTGCTCTGTTTCCTTTTGCTCACAGAAAGTTTCCCACCAATTTTTGACATAGGGGATGACTTTGAGGAGCGCAAAAGTAATCTTTTCTCTATTCAAAAAGTTATGGAAGAAAAAATACCCTTCTAGTAGATTCAACCATTTTTCTATAGCATCTCTATCTATTTGACCTTCAAATATAGGAATATCAAAGTTGATTTTTACCTTGAAGGGGGCGGGGCCTCCTCTCGAGGAAGATGTGTTGTCTGTCGCTAGCTGCTGGAGGATTTGTGCAAAACTCTCCATCATCTCATTCTTTTGTTGAGTGTGGGCTTCCTCAAGCAACATTTGGAAATGAACTCTTGTCTCGTCATCTTTATTTTCTTCCTCCATGAGAGGTATCTTGGGCATGTGAGAGATTTTTTCCTCAAGAGAAACAAGCTCGAGACCCAATTCTTTGTACCCTGACCTCATTGGGGACATGCATTAATAACAACAAGGAGTAGACCGCTATAATACCCCTGATCCATATTTTATGAGAAGAACAAAATGAATACAGATTATTAAAAAAAAATTAACATAGAATAAAAAAGTTACAATAAAATTGGTTTCTATTCAATAAGAAAATACATTGAAACTGTAAAATGTAGCAGAAAACAAGCTTGTTGGAATGGTGGCAGCTTATCTCTTAGAAGAGATGTGACAGTTGCGCTCATTCACAAGAAGATGATTACAATGAGGATCTGAAGGCCTTTTTTACAATAAACATGCATTCCAAAGCCCTAGACATCCAAAAACCAAGGAGATGAAGTGCCAAAAGTCATGTGGGCCCCGTTGGGGTAAGCTAGTACATCAAATTCCTGGGGTCGTAACTTTTGCGTACAATATGTTTTTTAGGTGCACGATATCCCATTGGAAATGTATATCCGAGGACTACACATGTTTCCTTCAGACTCTAACCCTATCAACAATTTGACTATGGTGATCCCTAACAACATTTTTTAGGGCCTCATAATGGCCCTAGAAGTTAGGGACCCGAAAACTAGGAAAAAACTACCAAACTAGAAAACTGCCAAAATAAACTAGTTGGAATAGGTGGGAGGCCACCGACATCCATCTGGATAAAAAATGCAATAGGAATTTGAGATTTCCATGCTATGAGAATTTTCATTCTTTTTGGGACTACGGATCACTTAAAATAGGAAAGGCATATTTATCTCTCAGAGCAAATACATCAAAGAGAAGTTGAAGAAGTTTGAAATGGAAGCTTGTAAACTTGTCAACACACCCATGGTCATTGGATGTAAGTTTAGCAAGGAGGATGAATCTAAGGAAACTGATCAATATTTGTATAGGTCAATGATAGGAAGCCTACTTTATATGACAACTACAAGGCCAGACATAATGCAAGTGGTAGGGATAGTTGGAAGATTTCAAGATGCACCCAAGGAAACACATGTACAGGTTTTTAAACGAATATTTAGATATTTAAAGCATACATTGGACTTTGGAATATGGTATCCAAAAGGAGAAGACTTTACTTTAACAACATATACTGATACAGATTAAGAAAACATTGTTGATGATAGGAGGAGCACAAGTGGAGGAGAATTCTTCTTGGGAATTTGTTTAGTATATTGGCTAAGCAAGAAAAAATCATCAATCTCATTGTCCACAACATAAGCAAAGTACATTGCAGCATCATCCTGATGCACACAAATTCTCTGGATGAAGCAAACACTACAAGACATTCAGATAGAATACAAGCATCCAATTTCTATATTATGTGACAACACTAGTGCTATAAGAATCTAAAAGAATCCAGTAATTCACTCAAAGACAAAAAATATCCCAATCAAATATCATTTTCTGAGGGAACAGGCAAATGATAATATTTTCAAGTTGGAGTATGTTCCTACCAAGGAACAAATAGTAGACATATTTACAAAACCCCTACCTAGAGATACATTGGAGTATCTCAAACAAAATATGGGAGTCATTCCCATTTCATAGTGAAAGCTTCAGCTGGAAGGTGTTGGTAGCTCAACAAAACCAAAATCTTAGGGGGAGAGTGCATATGGTATCATGTTAGGGGGAGATATGAAGAAATTACCAAATACAAAAACCTTTTTCCATTGATTTCAAAAGGGGAGAGAAACAAGACATGGAGACACTTGTAGACAAAGGAGGTTTGCATAGACTAGTTTAATAATATGTGTTGCCATTAATGACAAAGGGGGAGATTTTTGGAAATTGTGTTGTCATAGATGTTAAATGTATAAATCCTTAGATTTCATTGATTTCGTAAGTAGGGGAGACTTAAATTTTCAATGATGAAGGTAGGAATACTATGATGCCAAGTCCAAGGATCGAACATGAATCATGCACAAATCCAAGGAATAAAAGGACCTAACAGGGAAAGAAATTGGGACTTGAACTCCACTCTAGGAGTGTCAACGATGAACAATCACCGACTAAAATGAAGCCAGGGAAACCTCAACAAATGGACAGTGATGATCTGATCGTAAGGAAGATCGACGATGAAGGTCAATCCATTGCAATGGAGACAGGTAGCGAGATCTTATCTATATGGACGAAAGTGATTGGATATGGATTAAAGTGGGGCTCGGTATCATTAAAAGGTTGATTGTTGATGAGTTATCACCAACGTGGGAAGTCTTGTGATATTAGACGATGATACTAAATCTTGTTGAAAGAAATCATCAACGATGATGACGATATTAACAACGAGGATCTACTTAAATTAAACCATATCAACGAATCCAAAAGATGGCACATGGAAACATTCTATCGGAGTGGAAGTTTCAAAGTGGGGCCCAATATCCTCAAGTTGGGACAATCAATCCTTGTGAGCAGGTTTTCGATGAAGACACTGTTATCGATGACGGAGTAATCGATGACAAAAATCGACCCTGGATAAATCAAATCGATGACTCATAGAAGGAAAAGTAAGCAACAAGGACAATGCCATGTGTCCAATTCCAAGTCAGCATAGTGAGAGAGCATAGAAAGAGGAAGAGATGATGTCATAAGCTTGTATGTACCACATCATACAATACACGTGGAAGGAGTCCACATGGAGGACACATTAGGCTAACATAAGCAAGCCACAAGAGAAGCCAAGTGTAATTCCCTGTACAAAACCACGTGTAATAAGTAGATTTGGCCACATACAAAGGTGATAAGAAGTGCGATGATGAAGGAAACTCTGAATTAATATGAACTGTTGATCTATCAGAGCCATGGTGAAGAGATCTGGACTGTCCATCGGAGTGATATGGTCGGAGTGTTTTAGTGCAAGGTTGCAAAGGGTCTCTGAGTCAACAAGGACCGTTGATTTATCAGAGCCATAGCTATCGGAGGAGGAACATTGACAGAGTAATTTGTGCTCCGATATAAAATCATCAAATAATATTCTCTTTTAGTATCGAATTTCATGCCCAAATATTAGGAGTGTGGATGGTTATGTATAAGTCTTTTGGATTCGTTCATGTCAGAGTGAAAGAGTCCACCCTCTTATTTACACTCTGAAGCAAAAGCATAGAAGATTGTTCCTTTTATTATATTGATTTCCATTTTGAAGGTCAAAATTTGAAAAGGTTAGGGGTGTGGAGTTGGAACTTATCAGTTGACATTCAAAATATTTTGGAAGTTGTACAACTCCGATGAGAAGGGTATCGAAGAATATTCCCTTCCTTGAGAAAAGTGTTATCTTGAGAAACATGAGCATGATCACAGATCGACAGTGGAGATTGAATGGAGATATATATCTAACGATGTATGAGTGATGAGTTCCCAAGGGTCCAATAAGCCCAGTGATTTCAATATGATGGATGTTAGATCTGATGACTGTGATCTATCCAGGAGTGATCAGAAAACTATTGTGCGTTGTATTTATACTACATGAACAAGATGATATCAACGTGTGAGATCAATCGGAGATCCAAATTGTATGGTTGTTGAGCGTTTAAGGGGAATTTCATGAGATTGTATTGATTCAATGGGAAGCGAGAATATCGACAATTGATATTTGATTCATAGTAAGATCCAATGGATGCTAAGTGGTGATATTTGTGCCATAAATGGTAAGAAAGCACGTGTGCGAAATAGGGAAGGAATTTGGGACCAGTTGGAAGGATTTTATTTTAAGCTCAGTTTTAATGGAAATATGGAGCCAACCTCAGAAGCACATTATGTGTATGTGAAAAATTCATGGAGGAAGGAAACTCTATAAATAATGATGGATTAATTGAGCTAGTGGGAGAGAGTTATGGATGCAAGGTGAAGAAGTGAGGCTTTGAGGTTCATATGAAAAAATGGAAGTGATGAAAATGATAAGAGGTTTGATGAAACATAGAATGAAGCATGTTGGAGAGGTCTTCTGAAGAAAACTACGAATTACAAATATTTCAGGGTGACAGGGTGGAGCAAGGAAGGACATTGGTGTCTCCTATAGGTTGGTTCCTGTGAACAAAAAAATTATGGGTTGGTGCCCATAAGCTGATTTGGTGCTCAGTAAGTGGATTGGTGTCCCTTGTAGTTTGGTTCGTGCAAATATTAGTGCAAATTGGTGTTTGTTGTAAATTGGTGCTTACAAATTTTTATAAAGAAAGTTTTGTGGTTTTATCCCATTGGGTTTCCATGTTAAACTTTTGTGTATTGTGAATTGCATGATTAACTATTGGTAAATAACATACTTCAATTAAAAGAAATTGTGGTAAAAGAAATTAATGATTATTGTATAATATTGATTCACCCCCCTCTCAGTATTCCAACAATTCCTTCCATAGGGAGTATTTGATGGTGTTACCCTACCTTAAGGGTTCTTGTCTCTATAGTATTGTATTGTTCAAGGTGAATTTTTTGGTATCTTAGATATTCAAGGGTTTATTTGTAAAGATTTATGGTTTATTCTCTCTTTTATCTATCAAGGTTTACTATAAGTGGTATCATAGCTCCTTCTTGGGAACAAAGTGGGAAATAATTTTCTCTTTTTGCATATTTTTGACAGAAAAAGGAGGATGGAAAGATTCAGATCGATTTCTAAAACTTTCTATGCATAATTTGAAGAAAATTGGCACAAATCTGAATTCCTCTTGAAAAAATACCCAATTTAAAAAAAAAAAATCATCCAAAATGGAGTCGGGGAAGTGGTGATATCGTTGATTCAAAATCATCTTTTTTTTAGGATTTTTTTCCAGTGATAGCCACAAATTTCATAGATTGGATATATTTTTTAAAATGCACAAATTTCAATAAAAATAGTGCCATTAGATCTATAAAAGCTATGGAATTTCATAATTGGGGTCATAATAGCTAATTAGAGAAGTATAACCAAAGTTGTGATCATTTTACATTTTCAGTCTCAAACTGTAACTACATAAAGGAGCTCCATTGCAAAGTAAGCGATTCTCTTTTAAACCTAAGTTCTATTTTTGGGTTATGGAAATAAATATGCCTTTTACAAGAAAATATAGTGGTACTATTATTGAAGAATACATAAAAACAAATTGAAGTCGGTATAGGGAAAGAAGTGGGAAATTGCTCTTCATGATTTTTTACAAGACGATGTAGCCATAGGGTGGCATTCACATAACCATGACGAGATAATGACAATTTTAGATGAAGAATATGAAAAATAATTTTTTGACATGTGATATCATTTTGTGAGAAAGGATAAGGGGAGCACTACAAATTTATTTTCATGTGACATATTCATATTACAAGTTCATGGATGTATTGAACACGAAAGGGTTATTGTTTCTATAAACTCGAGTAGAAAGCATAACTTCATCAATGTTAACCTGGCTAAAAGATCACAAGTACCCACAAAGAATATTCAAATCAAATAGGTTGAAGGTGAAAATATTCAATTTTTTAAAGATTTGAAGATTACCATGGATAAATATGTGTTGCATTCATATTCATATGCTATAGATATGGATGATGTGGATTTTTTTTGGGATATCCTTGGGTGGACTCGATAAAATTAGTATTAATGTGCAAAATAATTTTTGAAGTTGTGATACAAGAAAAATAAAATTGCATTGCATGAGATTTCTCTTATTAAACAAGATGGGCCCAAGTAAGCACATGAAGAAATACTTGCAAGGAAACAAATTGTAGTACCTCATGACACATCAGATGGAGAGTCTAGGGTTGAATCAAAAGAAGAGCATACCGAAGAATTTGAAGAAAATAAAAAAGGAATGGCATAAATAGGAAGAAGACCCTAAGGAACCACTTGTTGAAGAGTAAAAGAAAGAAGAATCGATAATTAAGTTTGTTGTATATCGCCACCCACACCAAACGAAGAAAACAAATTTGTCAAGGCCAGGGCATGAACGTCAACAAACTTACTATGGATCAACATGGAACCAAAGAGGAAACCAACATGGAGGAACATGCAAATATCAGAGTAGCACAAAAAATACATGGATCCCAAGAAGAAACCAGAATCAAGATCTAGGAAAGGCCACAGTTGGACCCCATGTCCACATTTCACTAGGATGGATGGATGATTTTTCATGGTACCAGTTGACTACATTTCTTAGTAGTTCATATTATATGGATTCTTCCCATGTTTTGAGGACAAAAAATGCCAAGGGGGATGGAATGTAACATACCTATGGAGGTACCCAAGGGGATAATGAATGTAATGTGGCCATAATATTGGAATAGGTCAAGTATGTGATTAAAAGGAAATAATATGACCACCGTGTAATTAAAAATAAATAATATAATAATAAGGTATAGTTAGTATAATTCCCCTAAGAATACTCACGAGATAGTATAAATGCACATGAGTAGCATTGTATTAGATATGTGTTGGAATGTATTGTCTTGTAGCAAGCATGGCTTGTGGAGTGATTCCTCCAATATGGAATATTTGATGTTGTTACCTTACCTTAAGGGTTCTTCTCTCTATATTCTTGTGTTCTTCATGGTGAATGTTTTGGTATCTTGGATGTTCAAGGGTTCATTTCTGAAATTTTACAATTTATTCTCTCGTTTATCTATCAAGGTTTACTACAATTACATACTCTCGTAGTAGAGTAGACAATTAGTTAATTCATGTTATTTACAACATTTATGTGGTTTTCTTCATGTCTTTGATCAACACTTATTTGATTTATACTGCATGTACTTCATTAATATAATTTATTTTATAATGTTCATTACTTAAAGCATGTTTGATGAGAAATATATGGTTACCAAAATCTGTAAGGATTGATTGTCTAATAGTATCCCTTAGTGTCCTAGTTCCATCAATGTATTAACCTAGTTATTTATTCCATAACAAATGATATGAAACCTTTATGTACCCTTGCACATTGTCAAGGGATGTAAAATAAATATCACAAGGTTAATGGTATGAAGCACATGGAAATGACTTGACAAAGTTGAGCATTTCATTTATGCAATTTTTCAGAATGTTAGTTTCATATTAAGGCCTTTGTAGTTGCATACATATTGCAAAGCACCTCATAAGTTTGAGAAAACCCCGAGTTGACATTTAAAGTGAGAAAATGTATTCAATATTGCTTGTTGCAACTGTTTGGCTCAAGAATATTTGGCATTGTTGTTGGGGAGGTTGTTAAAATTGTATTAGGGTTCATTTGAAAATTTTGAAGAAAAAAAATAAGCATTTTATAATTCGTCTGCATGCATCCACTGAGAGATAGGCATGGAATATTTTTACTAAGAACATGTGTTTTTAGTGAATCTTAAGAATGTGCAAGTGATCAAGTATAAGAGAAATAGGGTTGTGAAGTAGACATCTAACACATTCTTGAAGAATTTGTTGATCAACCTAAACAAGGAACTAGGATTTTTATCAATCCTTTCTCTAATCTTGTGAATCCTCTTGTTGATAGATAAGTTGAATATAGTGAAGGATATCCATATCAAAACAACATGGTAGGAGAAGGAGAAGATCAATCTAATTTCTTTGAGTTCCCCATTCAAGAAACCAATCAAGAAATAAGGATCAATATTAATCATGTTGCTCTCCCTCATTTCCACAACCTTACTACAAAATACCTTAACACCTTTCTCTTTGATTTCGATGTTGACTATATGAAAAATGACTATGCTTCAAATTCCCAAAATCTTGAACTTTCTCCTCTACCTTAAAATATTCAACCTTGATTTGGTTTATGAGTTTGGAAAGAAATGGCACTACTAGTTGGGAAAAAATGAAGCAAACCTTCATAGATAAATATGGGGATTATTGTAAGGCCAAACACACTAGAGACGAGATATTTAAAATGATACGGGGAGAGATTGAATCCTTAGAGGATTATGGAGAAATATTTCAACTTGGTTACAAGAGAGCTCATAGTTGCATGCTAGATGAAGAATCCCTCAAGCATGTGTTTCTCATAGGAGTAGGAGAAGAGTTAACAGAGACTATGAACCTCCTTTCCAATGGAGAAATTATAGTTGGATTATGACAACATAAATAAAGTGTTCAAAAATTAATCCAGACCTACAAGTAAAAATGATAAGAGTGGAATAAATTCTTCCCTACAATCTTCAAAATCTATAGCTACAAATCTCACAAAAAATGAAATAGGAAGTATGTTAGAAGAAATGAAATGGACACCATGTAGATCAAGAGGAAGGAAGAGGATGTTGATAGATTCTTGGCTATTTCCTGCCCCAAATGCAAAAAGAAACATGACAAGAATGAATTTCCAATAACTTTGGTGGAAATTTGTGGCATTTGTGAATAAGATAATCAAACAAGAAAATTCCCTTCATTACTTGGGTTGAAAGCAAAGTACCAAGGAACACAAGACAACGTGAAGCATCTATGCTTCATCAATAAAATGAGGCAAGGACCGCCAAGGCCATTCAAGCAAGGTATCCCTTACAACCATCCTCAATATTTCAATCCTTCTTATGAAAATAAAATGTATAATCCATATTAAAGTTGGTACCCTTCTAACTAGTCTAATAGAAAAATGAATAATCAATGGGAATATCCTCAAAATAAACCCTTTCCATTTTAGCCCCCATATCAATATCGAAGCTAATGGAATAATCCTCCACCTTCTTGGAGACCTTGAATATAGTAGCAATAAGCTTTGTTGTCACCTCCTACACCTCTTGTATAAAATATTGTTCAACAAGCTTGTAAGAAGCCCCAAATGCCTACCCAACCTACACCAAATCCTAATAATATATAGGTTCAAACTCTCTACAATAGTGAGATGAATAATTACCAAGCTTACTCATTGAATTATGTAGAACTTAATGAGTTAAAATTTCATTCAGGAAGGGTAATCACAAATCCTTCACCCCCACTTATCACTGAACATATAGATGACAATATTGAATCCCAAGAAAATCAATAAATTCAAAAAAAACAAGAGTCATTTAATTATCCATCTCAAAAATATCCCCCTTATATTGAAAGGCTAGAACAAGAGAAGACCTGCACCAAATAAAAAAATGACCTTTTAGGAGAACTCAAAAATATATGTGTGAAGATACCCCTCCTTCAATCCATTAAAGATGTACCAATCTACAACAAATTCATCAAGGAAACATACATTAAGAAACCTAGGAGAAATAAAAAACACTCCCCTACAATCAATGTTATAGGGAAACTTGCTAACCTGATGTTAGAAAAAGTATTCAACCCCAAGTATTATGATCCAAGGATTCATGTAGTTTATATCTAAGTCAATAAAATTTTGATATGGAATACCTTAGTAGATGAAATCATAGCTGTAATGGAATAAAAAAAACATGCATATGCATGACATAATGCACACTACACTATGCAAAGCAAGGGACATCGGGAAATATTCTCCAATACCCCAAAGGGGAAATATTATTATCAAACCATCATTCCCATGCGTTACCATATATTGTACAAATGGTCCCTTATATAATGAAAGGTGACCATAACAACTATTTCATAATTATATGGTTAGTTCAAACCATCTCCATAAATATCTCCACCACTCTCTCCACAATATCTCCTTGAATCTCTCAATAGATATCCATCCCTAACTCTTCTCATTTCTCCTCATATCTCACTCTCACATATACTTCTACAATTAGTATACATAATACAATTCCATGATATTATTTAGACATTAGTAAACATCAAAAGTAGGGTTTATTTCATCATACTCATCCCTTAACGAATACTTATGATCCCATTAGGACATCATCATCTTCGGTCTTCTCTGGTCTCATTTTCATCTTCATTCTTCTACATTATTATCCATCTTGCACCCACAAACATATACAATGTTTGTTGAAGTCCATATAAAAATATTACCATCCACCAGAGTACGTGAGTCACCAACCGTTGTATTTGCCGGTTCTCTAGGAAACATTTTCTCGTACATGGTTCATCACCCATTCTTCTGTCACATGTCTGCATACATGTACCTTTATTCACCCTACATCATCATTGTCATCATCCTCATCCTAGTTTTTTTGCATACCTGTAACCATGCTCTCAATGTTCTTGCACCATACTCCCAAGGAACAAAAAATTCTTCATGGAATCCTGTCCATGATTTCTTTGTCATCTCACAAACTTATGTTTCACAATTTTTTCCACACAACTTCCTTTTTCATAACTTGCAATTCCTTTTCATGCTCAACTACACAAACCCCCTTTTCATGACTTACAATCTCTTTGGATACCTCATATCTTTTGTCAATCGTGGACTACCTCAAATCATGGGTTCTACCCATAGTTGATCTTCTCCTCTTAACTTGACACTCTTCATTCCTTTAGCAAGTCCTCTCTCATGACAAGTGGTTTTTCTACCATGAACTATTCATTACATCAGTGGCTTTGCTAACTATAAACCATACAACATTCAAATCAAGGAGGGACACTAACCTCATCTGGGCTTACATCAGGTACTTACAATTTCAAAATTTCAACTTAGGCCAATCTAGCCTTTAAATATACATAATACCAAGACCATTATCAATACATTGTTCAAGTACCACTCCTTAGGGTTGTCATTTTCAGGGATTTACTGCATATGCATCACACACGGTACTTTATTCTTTACCTTTCTTTGTTTCCTTCTTCTTGCTTATGCTTTGTGTCCAACTCTCTTCCTTTTTCGATGCTCTTCCTCTACTACTTCACTATTTTTATTCTTCTATCATATGCTTTATCATGGAGTCATCATCTTCATTATTTTTCATTAGTCTTATTTTGGTTGTCATCATCTTTTGTCTCTACATCTATCTTCTTATTAAATCACTTTTTTTAGTTTTGCTTCTTCTTTCTTTACACCTGCAATTACTTGCCTACAAATATGTTTCTTATTGGGTTGCACAATTTCCAACAAGACAACCTATGACCATGGTTTGGAAAAATTAATTGACGCACCATTGACATGAATTACTTTAACTATATTTAAGCTTTATTGGACTCGAGACTCTCAACCTAACTTCATGACTTAACATAATTCATTAGGCTTAATATAATTCATTGGGGTGCCAGGTAACACTAATAATGCACCCTTCAATAAATTATACAACAATGACTTCTTCATAATTGTAAACTTTAATTCAACTCCGGTGAATTTAACTTTAACTGAATAAAAATATTCTCAATTTTGATTCTTGAACTAGTGATCCTCAAACATACTTACAATATTCTTTATATCAATAGAATTTGAACTTGACCATGACTTGAAGACCATTCTTTCATTTTCTGTGTTACATATATTCATGATAGTGAGACCATACAATTCAATTTGTATTTTACAATTTTAACTCACTACATTTAAAGACTCAAACTAGGTATCAATTACCTTTTCCAAGGCACCTTTCAGAGATACAATTAATGTAATGACCAAGGAGACCATGCTAATATTAAACTTAAGAGAATGGTTAATCCATACATATATTTTCCTTCAACTTGCAAACAAATCAATTCTTATTCAAAAGGGAGTTTTAGAGGACATCATTGTATCAATTGACTCATGGGAGTACCTAGAAAACTTCATTGTTTTACAAACTAAAGCTAAACTCAATGGGTACGCACTTATCCTAGGAAGACCTTGGTTGGCCACAAATGATTCATAAATAGGCTATAAAACAAGGGATATGGCCATCACCAATGGCCAATATAATAATAATAAAAATAAAAATAAATAAATAAATAACCCTTTACCCCCCTGCCAAACCTTTCATTGATACAGAACCAACTCTATAGGTAGAATGAGAAGAATACATGCTCCAAAACATCCATCCAATCCTCATCATAGAAACTATTCTCACTCTTGGGGACCCTCATGAGAACATGGTCATTTCCAATTGCATCCTAAACTTGTATCATAATGTTGTTTACATTCAAGAATATAAAGGTTAATAAGTAGAAGAAGATGATAAAAACTCTGATAATCAGAATCAAACCTACTAGAAGAATTTATTTTGTGTTGATACAGAGTAGTAAATAGTTAATACCATATAAATTATACCTAAAAAAGCCTTGAAAATTAGCAATCATTTATATTATGTCCAAGAACAAAAATTGTTGGAAATCCTTAGAAAATATAACTTAGCCTTTGCTTCGACCTACAAGGACATGCAAGGAATCCATATTGACATTTGTACCCACCATATATACATTAAGGATGATTCATTTCCTATAAGACAACCTCAAAGAAGAATGAATCCAACTCTAAAGGACATAGTGAAACTAGAGCTATCATATCTATCATATCATCTATCATATATATCATATCATCTATATATACCATATCTATTACATCTATCGTATCTCTGATAGTTAGTGGGTGCTAGGTAAACTGACTATGCCTTTATATACATTTTGGTATTTACTATAGATGGTGTTGGATTTATAGTTGGTGAGATTAAATCCACAAATGTGTCATCTGCTAGTCTTTGTTGTGGTGGAGAATATGGAACAGGAATTGATGTTGCTAGATGAGATGATGGTTCTCAATCTAGAAATGGAAAGGATACCATGGGCTATAGGACTGGATCAAGATAAAATGGTGCTTCGTACTATTTATTCCTACCCAAATCGAAGCTTTCACTCAATAAAATGAATCTTCCTTTTCTACCTCTATTGGTGGTTGTGTAGTTCCCAAGAAGAGATGTAAATGAAGGATATGTGTAGATTGTAGGGAACTCAACCAAGCCACAAGGAAGGATCATTTCCCTTTTCCCTTTATTGATAAAGTGTTAGATGCTTTATCTAGGAAAAAATACTTTTTCTTTCTACATGGGTCAGTGGGTATAATCAAATCTAAATCTACCCATAGCACCAAGACAAGACAAACTTTACCTATACTTAGGGAAAATTTTCCTATAGATTATTACCCTTTGGTTTATGTAATTCCCCTGCAAATTTTCAAAGGGTTGTATTGAGCATATTTTTTAATATTGTTCAAGATAATGTTGAGATTTATATGGATTACTTCACTACCTATGGAAATACATTTCAATAATCCTTAGTCAACTTGGAAAATGTCTTGAAAATATGTAAAGAAATGAACATGTCTTTAATCAATAACAAGTGTCTCATGCTTATGAGTGAAGGCATGCTCTTGGGCCATCACATCTCTCCTAGTGGCATTGAGGTTGACCCATCCAAAGTAAACATCATCCAAACCCGCCAACCCCATGAAAACAAAAGGATGTTAGAAGCTTTGTGGGGCATGAAATTTACTATAGGAGATTCATAAAAGACTTTAGCAAGCTATCTACACCCTTATTTACCTTCCTTTCAATAAATGGATATTTCTTCTAGCCAACATATTGTCAAAATCCTTTGACAACATCAAGGAAAAACTAATGATATCCCTTCTTTTGCAAGGACCTTGATGGTATATTCCAATCCACATTTATACAGATGATTTTGATAATGCCTTAGTGGAAGTTCTTGGTTACAAAGAAGACAAGGAACCATTTGTTATTTATTACATAAGTAAAACTTGTCATGGGTTGAGCTTAATTACACAATCACTACATAATAATTTAATGTTGTTGTATATGCCATCAATAAATTTATACATTATATTATTGACTATATAGTTTGTGTGCCTTTGAACACTCAACCATATGATACTTAGTAAATAAAGCATGCATCAATGGTAGAGTCATTATGTAGTATACCTAGGGAGGTACCCAATGGGAATGTAGTTATGTGTTATTAATGGAAGTCATTTAATATATGAGAATGTGGTCATTCAATGTAAGGTGGACTAGATCCACTATATTAATAAAGGCTCACTATGGTAGTTGGATGTAATAAATGTGAGAA
>ML785515.1:226044-243947 GCA_009831015.1 Picea engelmannii | reverse complement strand
TAATCATAAATTCACTCAAAAACACTAAAATAGATGCATTGGAAAATAATATGTCTAAAACCCATGTAATCATGAAAATGGTTTAATGTAAGGGTATGGGAAAGCGAAATATGGTTAAAAGTGAAGTGAAAGGTTGGTAAAAACATGGTACTTTGGCGACCCAATAGAGATGCCTTAAACCTTTCCATAAGGCTAAGGGAGAATCCATCGAAGAACTGAGCCAAGTGTAAGGAGTGTGCCTAAGGTGTTGCCAGTCCATCTTACAAGCTCAAGAAGCAAAGTGACAAACTACCAGGAAGCATACAAATTCCACAAAGGAACTAGGAACCTTGAAGGATTTCAAGCTGAGTAGAATCACAGAAGAGTATGCGTAAAGTTCTGAAAGGGGTGTAAAATAAGTTCAAGAACAACCTCGAAGACGGAAAAATCATCCATCGTCGAGGAGAAGACAAGCGACGGAATATCGAGAGGTTCAGGAGAAGGAACTCCGTAAGGTTTGTCAAGAGAAAACAAAGATCTTCACAAAGTTGCGAAGAGCAATTTCATTCTGGATCGTTGAATCTAGAGGACACGTGGAAAAGATCCACGCAGTTCAGGAAAATCCAGGAGGGAACACCCAAGAAAGGAACTCACGAAGTCTGATTTCACGTAAGTGATCACAATCGTTGATCATGAGGGGAACGTGGACCGTAGATTAGTACCGAAACATTCATCGATTCGGGAATCAGGAAGGAGGAGCAAACCACTCGTGAAAGTATCGAAGTGTGGGATCGCGAAGGGAGTTGGCCCATGGTCATATCCTGTGGTCACATCAAGGAGGGAGCCTAGCATAGAGAGCTAGCGCTATCGGCTTTGAACTTTGAAAGTGCCGAGGAGAGGGTCTGCGGGTGCCACATCACATGCTCTAGGAAAAAGAAGGACATGTGATAGAAGATTCAAGTTCCAGGGAGGAATCTAAGGAGTCGCTCCGACTCGGCACATCGAACGATCCTAGACCGGGAGGTCGAGTCAGCCCTTTGGAGGGGGGAGGTTGACACCATTATGCTGCAAAGAGGATATCCTACAAAGTTCTCCAAACATGATACTACTAGCCTACACTACATATGGACATTGAATCATATGTGTCACACTATGATGAGTGTGAAAGGATGAGTAGGCATACAAAGAGATATGAAATTCCCCTTCAACCATAGATACCATTGGAACCCTTTGAAAAATGGGGTCTATATTTTGTGGGACCTATAGATTGACCATCCAATCATAAGGAGCATGTGTTGGCCTATGCAGATCATTTGACCAAATGGGAAAAGGTGAATCCAATGAATAATGCTAGAGAAGAAAAGGTATCTGATTTATCTATGAGAGCATTTTGAAATATTTGGAGTACCAAGGGAGATTGTCACAGATCAAGGACCTCAATTCACTTCAAATATTGTTGAGAATCTCGGGAACTTGTACAAAACATACATAGAAAAAAAAGTGAGATTCCATCCTCAACGAAATGGATAGGTTGAAGTGACAAATATAGAGCTAGAGAACATCCTACTAAAGACAACCAAGCATCACAGAATTTATTGGGAAAATAGATTGACAAAGGTTGTGTGGGCATAAAACACTACATGGAAAAGTACCACATGGTTCACACCCTATCAGTTAGTTTATGACAAGAATTTCATGTTCCACATATATTTTGAGATTCAAACACTAATAATATCCCTACAACTAGTATTGGAACTCTCAAAGGAACAACAAGAAAGACTACAATAACTCAATGCCCTAGATTAGTACATACAAGAGGCATTGTTCTACACTGAAATGGTACAACAAAAAATAATAATGTGGCATGAAAAGTACATTAAGTCAAAAGTATTGAATGAAGGATATTATTAGCTAACATATGACTCAAGATTAAAGGATTTGAAGTGCAAATAGAGAACAAGATGGTTGGTACCCTTCCAGATTGATACATATTATGACAATAGATCAATACAAAATAGAACAATTGATGAAGAACAAGTGCCTTTATTGGTTAATGGATATAGACTAAAAATATACAAGAAACCACTATCAAAGGAAGAGTTTACAATCAAAATTCAAGTATAACATCTTTGTATGGTTGAGAGCAACAAAGATCCCAAAAAAATCGATCATCACCAAAAAGAAAAAATATTAAAAAAAAAAGAGAAAGAAAGAATAAAATTTCCATCATGAAAACCTCTTGGAGGCATTTGGCACATGTCTTGTTTTGAAAACCTCCTTGGATACAACCCTGGATGTAGAGAATAAAAGAAAAAAATTGGGGGGGATTTCTCATGGTGAAAACATATCCAAGGCATCATGAGACAAATAACTACTGAAAACTAGCAATGGAAATCGTGCTCTGATAAAAATCAAGAAGAAAGAAGAAATGAGAAAAAATTCCTACCTCCTTATGATTTTCATGTAGGTTCAAATTTAACTCTAGCAAGCCAAAGGAATCCAATGCAACTTAAAAGACTATTATCCAAAAGGAATACAACACAAATCAAGAAAACACCCTATCCAGAGGTATGGTTTTCCTTTTTATTCAAGTGTTCACCTTCTATCTTCCATAGTCTTCATGCTCTGTCTTCCCATATAGAAACTAGGCATTCATTCGATGGATTAATAACATGAGTTGAGGTAGTATCCAAATACCTACAAAACATATCATTCTCATCCTACATAACAAAGCATGCTCAAGAATATAAGTTCCATTGTTGGAACTCATAATCATCATATCCCAATTAGCTTATATTTTCAAATTCTCAAGCAGGCCTATATATTCAAGATCTTGATGCAAGCACTAAACCATCATCATATGCAAAAAAAGAAACATATTGACTTCAAAAGAGTAGTCTATAGAACTTAAAAAGACTAGAGTATGTTATCAAATCATGAAATATGTATCTAAACTTCTCAAAGTACTCATCTTTTCTGTCATGAGCTTTTCATTATATCTTGCAACATGGAAAAGAGAAGCTTGGAAGTACATTCCCTTGTAGCATATAACCTAGGACTTATTCAGATCATACATATAGAATTTATATTCATACAAAACTTCTAAAATAAATCCATTCAATACTAAACGGGATAATTACAAGTCATAAAAACAAGGGGTTGAGCAAAGATACCAAATAAAATGATTATTGCATAGAAATGGCATCATTCCCAAACACAATGATATTCCATATAGGTTTCCAACCACAGAAGTCAAAACAACATTCTCATGATATACTACTTCTTATGCAAATAATATATGTTTTGAACACTTGAAGGCAAAACCATATTAATCCAAAAGAGCAACAAAAACTGCAAAGTATTAAAAAGTTCAAAGGCCAAGAACTAACACAACAGGACAACTCAAAGCATTCAACATTGGTTATAAGAAAACATTGAGAAAAACTACCTTCTATATTTAAGGAGACAAAGTACCTTCCTAATTCACTAACTCAGAAATATAAAGTAGGCATGACATGCAAGGAAAAGCCTCATATACATTCCCACATAATCAAGATCAACTTGGTATCAAGATCCTCAAATGTGTTAAGTCTTTTGTAAAATATCTCTTGTATATTAATTTCCCATACTTAGAAAATTTTTGAGTTTGTTATGGATTCACAATGTATCTTTAGTCATGTTCAACTTTCGTGACCCCCAAAATACATCATTGAGTTTCACCGCCTCTATTTTGCACCTACACTTAGAAACTTTTCTAAAATTCTTCACGACAGGTCTAAGGCACATTCCCGATTTTCTTTTCTATGCTTGTAACCCTGCCATCCTAATCCACATCTTACACTTAGCCAAATTCTCAAAATCTTACCACAGGTTCACGGGATGTTATGACTTTTCTCCATTGTACCCTCTGACCCACCATACCTCCCTGACCCCGTGATCTCTCAACCCTTAGTAGAATTCTATAAGTCTTGTCATGGGTCTGCAATGATTTCATTACTCCTCCATATACTCCTAATCCTTACATGCTTCCACTCTACCATTCCACTACCCCAATTGTCCACCGCCCTACAGTAAATATACATCTTATCTTATCACACTCCCCGATGTACATTTAATACAAATCTCCTGAAAATAACTAAATTGGTTAAGTATTAAAAGTCATTATTAATGGTGATCTTCTCAAGACATTTCCTCATAAATTCTAAATTTAATTTGTATTAACAATTCTTTGAATGAATTCCTCCATTTCCGTGGATGAAGGGAGAACAATCATCTCTTCTAGGGTTTTCTTTGCAAGGGTCCGCAGTGATGATCATTGCTGGAGGAGGAGCGATGGCTCCTCCCCCTTCGTCCGCTGAAGAATATGCCTTCGCCCGCCTGGTGAATGTCCAAGGAAAGAAGAAAGATTTCGTCCCTCCGCCGAAGTTTGTTAAAAAGTTAGATGCCATTCCAGAGATCACATTGCCATTGGAGAAGCCTATCCATATGGCAGTCTCTTTGGCGGATCATGCCCTAATAGGACAGTTTATTGGTCTCTAGCCGACTCCCCATACCACTGATGCTTGGGTCCAGAATAATTGGAGACCTCTGATATCCCAAGGAGTCTCCTGCTATGCGATCAGACGAGGGTATTTTCTGTTTGATTTTGTCTCGAAATTCGATATAGATCTGATTTTCTGAAGTGGACCTTACTTTATGGGTCCACAGGGGCTCTATCTGAACAGATGGACCCCTGATTTTGACTCGACTATGGATATCCCCAAAGCGGTATCAGTTTGGATTCGTTTACCAAACCTCCCCATGCATTGTTGGGGAGAGGAATCTCTCAGAGCCATAGGAAATGGGCTAGGTAAATATATTGATCAAGCTGACCCTAAAGGAAAATACTCTTTTTCTTGAATCTATGTTGAAGTTGATTTGGAGGCGGGTTTACCGGAGGCAATCAAGCTTACGGTTAAAGGCTGGCAGCATTTCCAGCAACTGGACTACGAACAACTACCTTTTAAGTGTAGGCATTGCCATGAATATGGGTATTTTTAAAGGCACTGCCCCAAATTACAGGAGCCAGAGACAGGGAAACGGACGGAGGAAGGATGGCAACCAATGAAGAAACAGAAGGCAAACCCAAGAAGAAAGGGCTCTAAGGTTTCTGAACCCCCGGCCAAAGCTCCTCCTACGAAGGACCCTAAATCCTCTAAAGGTCAGAAGGAAATCCAGATTTCAAACTCTGGGAATAGTTTTACAGCCCTTGAAGAACAAGAACCACTAGACAAGGCGAATGAAGAAGAAGAAATACCTCCACCAACTGCTAACCCTCTGGGTGAAGGATCTGAAGTTAACGAAATCATGAATGTGGAATCCTCAGATCAACAAGACAAGGAGGACCCTCATGTGGAAATGACATCTGAAGAAGGATCAGAGGAGGATGATACAGAGGAAGATGAAATAGATCAAATGAAGTCGGTTAAGAAAGATAAGAGAGGAAGGAAAACAGATAAAGAAAGAAGGGAAGCAGCTGCTTATCGAGATAAGCTAGCCGGAGTACAGTCTACTATTGAAAAAAACCTGAATCCTAGAAATACCAAACATCAGGGAAATGCTGCGAGAGGGGCAGCGTCCAATCCAAAAGGTAAATAATGTAGATCGTCTCCTGGAATTGTAGGGGGCTAGGAAACAAATCGAAAATGTTATCTATGAAATATCTTATCAGAATATCGATGCCTCATATCCTCCTTATCCAGGAGACAAAAATGGAAGAGAAATATTTCCTCCAGGTTGCTCATTCATTCTGGTTTAATGCACAATGTATAGCTGTCAGTTCTCGAGGAGCATCTGGAGGATTAGCAATGCTCTGGAATCCTTCTAAGGTTGAATTAGTAATCTCGGTAACCAATATTCATTGGATTTTCACTGAAATTCTATTTAAAGACACTAATCTTTGGTTAAGCATCTTTAATGTGTATGCACCTATTGCTCTCTCCGAGAAGCAATATTGTTGGAACTCTCTAAATGCTCATATGGTATACTCTCATCTTGATAATTATATAGTAGCAGGTGATCTTAACTTAACCCTTTCCGCCCTTGAAAAGAGAGGATGAAATGTGATTAGAGATCCGGCTAGGGAGTGGGTGGAAGACCTTATAGCTGAATGGGATCTGGAGGATATTAAGCCTGTTAAAGGGATTTACACTTGGACAAATACAAGGCTAGGCCCAAGACATATTGATGCCCATATGGATCGGTTTTTGGTCCAACAGTCCCTTCATCTCCAAGGGATGGATCCTATTTCTTCTATTATAGCTTTTAGTGCTTCTGATCATAAGCCTATAACGCTCTCCTTTGTCAAAGATAAAAATCTGGGACCTATCCCTTTTAGATTCAATCCCTCTTGGATCTCCATGGATGGTTTCTATGACATTGTTGCTCTAGCCTGGAGCACTAATGTTAGAGGGTCATCTTTCCATGTTTGGGAAGAAAAGCTTCGAATCTTGAAAAAAGATTTGAAAGATTGGGCTAGACAGCATAAAATGCCAAAACAGCAAAGGATTGAAGCTGAGAAGGAATTGGAAGACTTTCATTTCAGATAGGAAGGTTTAACTGGACCAACCAACGAAGGATAAAGAATTACTTCTTCACAATAAGTTGCATGATGCCTGCAGACTCGAAGAAAGTTATTGGAAAATCAAATCAAGAAACCATTGGCTGTAGGAAGGGGATAAAAATACTAAGTTTTTTCACAAACAAGCTGAGATAAGAAAGCATTTCAATTATGTTCCTAAGATTGAACATTTGGGAAATCATCTCATTGCCTTTGATGAAATTAAAAAAGCAGCTCATAACCATTTTAAGGAGATATACTCTGAGTCATCTCCTGACTTAGATCTCAGCAATATGGAAATTTTAGATCTTATCCCTTCTTTGGTTTCAGCCCATTCCAATTATCTTCTTATGCATCCTGTCTCTCTGGAAGAAGTCAAATCTGTTGTTGAATGTATGAGCCCTGATAAAGCCCCTAGGCCAAATGGGTTCACTGCCCGGTTTCTCATCTCTTGTTGGCCCATCATCCACAGGGATCTTCTGAAAATGGTCAAGAAGTCTCAATTATGCAATAAAATCGGAGGAGGAACCAATTCCTCCTTTCTTTCTCTCATTCATAAAGAAAAAGGAGCTTCTTCCTTTGCAAGATTTCGTCTGATTTCCCTTTGCAACATTGGATATAAAGTTATCACGAAGGTTCTAGCCAACAGGCTGAAAGCTGTTTTGCTGGGTATTATTCCTTAGAACCAGGGAGGATTTATCCAAGGAAGGCATATCTCTGACAATATGGTCCTTGTTCAGGAAGCTATTCACTCCAGTATCAACAGGAAGGAGAAAGGTATGGTAATTAAATTGGATTTGACTAACGCCTTTGACAGGGTTCGTCATGCCTTTTTGTTTCATGTAATGAGAAGATTTGGATTTGAACCTGGAGTTCTCTCTTGGGTTAAAGTCTGTATAAGCACGCCCTGGATCACCCCCCCGGTAAATGGAAGAGAAGCTGGATTTTTCCAGGCCTCTCGGGGTCTGCACCAAGGGTGCCCCCTTTCTCCCTTGTTCTATGCCATTCAAGCCACCGCTCTTATCTTTCAATTGGAACACAGTAGAACCCAACAAGGTCTTCTAGGACTAAGGATCGTCAGGGGGGTCAAAGAGGTTAATCACACTCAGTTTGTCGATGACACTCTTCTCCTAGGAGGAGCGAGTACAAATGTGGCAAAAAAATTCAGATCAGTTCCGGATGATTATCAAGATGCTTCGGGAAGCCTAATTAATTACTCCAAGAGCCAAATATATAGCTGGAATTGATCCCTGATTGAATTTCAAAATCTAGCTCGAATTCTGCATATTGAAGGTAATTACCTATGGACAGATTTCAATTATTTGGGAATCCCAATATTCAAAGCAAAGCCGAAAGTCTCCAGTTGGGGCCCGTTGATTGAAAAGATGCAAGCAAAAATCAAAGCATGGGGGCATCATGGCTGAACTTAGCAGGGAAAACTGTGCTCCTTAAATTAGTTCTCGCTAGTATGCCAATCTATCAAGGTTCTCTTCTTCTAGCCCCAAGTACAGTTCTTGGAAAAATTGAAGTGCTCCTGCGGAGATTTCTGTGGAAAGGGGAGAAGAATAATGAAAATCGACTCCCTTTGGTTAACTGGACAAAGGTCACAGCTCCCTTGTTGGAAGGAGGTCTGCAGCTTCGAGACCTTCGTGCTCAAAATTTATCCCTGGGAGCAAAGTTGCTATGGAATATGGTCACCGGGAATTCTACCTGGTGTAAGCAGGTGCTCTGGAAGAAATATTTTTATGGATCAAGACTTCAATGTTTAGATAAGGGTCTGAAAGTTGTAAAGGGATCTCCCTTGTTCTCCCTCTGTTCTAAATCTTTGACCTTCTTCTCTCAAGCTCTTACTTGGACCCCGGGAAATGGTAAGAAAATCAGGATTTGGGAAGACTCCATCCTCGGACACCCCCCTCTTGGGACTATGGAAGGAATGGAAGGGATAAGGAGATACCTCTCAAGTATAGGGAAAACTACGTTATCAAACATTTCCATTTGGACTCTGGATGACAAACAACTGTGGGCATGATGGGAAATTCCGGACTGTCCATCTCATTTATTAAATGAACAGTCATTGCTTTTCCTTGGTTTGTAGGGGAAATCTCCTATAGATAATCATCTGAAGGATGTTAGGGGATGGGGATCCAAATCAGGGCTTTATTCAGTAGCTGAAGGGTACAAACGCATCAAGGCTATTCCCCATGTGCCCTCTTCTCCTGTGGTTTGGAAGTTTGTATGGTCTTTTAAATCCCTTCCCAAAGTTGATCATTTTGCTTGGTTATTGGCTCACAATAGTGCTCTTACAACTGAATTTCTTTGCCGGAAAGGCTGGGAAGGCCCCTCCCATTGTCCTCTTTGTTTGGCTGATGAAGAGACGACCTCCCATCTCTTTATCTCCTACCCCTTCGCCCAAGAAGTCTGGGCCCTTATGACCTCCCCTTGGTCAAATTCTTTGCAGTATGAAGATGTCTCCTCTCTTTTCAGCAATTGGGCCCTTACCTCCCCTGTTTCTTCACATTCGAAGGACTTTTTAGGATTCTCATGGCTGATTCTTCCAAAATTTATCTGCTGGAAACTTTGGCTTGAACGAAATAATAGGATCTTTCGTGGTGTCTGCTCTAGCCCCCCTCAGGTAGAGGTCAAAATTAAAGCTTTGATGGGTGACTTTCTTCGTTCTCAGCCTTATAAATTCATTTGTTCCCCTCTCAACTCCTTGGAAGAATCTTGGTTCCTTCCCTTGAACCCAGGTAAACTCTCTGCTTCAGGTCAGGCCCCCAAGTTGCAGGCTTGGGAAATTAGGAAGAATGACACTGATTTCTTGATCTGGAAAAAAAAAGTAGGAAGACATTTGTTGTTTTTTGATGGTGCATCAAAAGGAAATCCAAGGAAGGCAAGAGGGGGAGGGGGGGTTTTTTATCCTGGAGGAAATTTGATTCTGAAGTTTTCCTGGGGCTTAGGAACGGAAACCAATAATGTGGCGGAGGCTCTTGCGTTATGGAAAGGATTGAACCAAGCCTCGCAAATGGGAATCATTGATCTAACGGTTGTGGGGGATTCTAGAATGATCATTCAAGCGGTCATCACTCGTAATCTTCCATCCTCCTGTCATCTGAAGAAAATGATGAAACGCATTCTAGCCCTGCTGACAAAGTTTTGTGACATTGGGTTTTATCATGTTCTTCGTGCTCATAATGGAATAGCGGATCAAGCAGCTAATGAAGCTGTCTCCCTAAGCAAGGGATCTCTTAAACTCAATAATTCTCTTAGTCTTTGTCTTTTACCCTAGGCGCATCGCTTCAAATAGCCTCAGGAGCGATTTGAGATTTCTTGGGGGGAGTTTTGAACATGGATTGGAGACTTCTCAGGCGGAATCTGTTAATTCATTTGCACAGGACTCTGTGCATGGGATCGAGTAGATCTTTTGGAACTGGAAGCTGTGATTTGGGTCTTTCCCGGCGTCCTTTGCTCCTCTATTCTGGGTATATGGCACCCACCGAAGGCTCAGGTACCTCCTCATCGGACCCATGGGCAGGGAGGGAAGTTGAGATCAACGCTTTTCGTAGAAGGGTTCGCCGCCTTGACCAATTTCTCTAGCAGCTAGATGAGCTTGAGGGCAATCATCTGGATGAGATTGAGACTAGGTTGTCTGAGAAAACAGACACTTTGCAAGCCAGGACTCACAAGGTGGAGATTGAGGCACGTAATCTAGCTAAGGGGCAGCATAGGCACTGGGGAGATCAGCTGACGACATCCAAGAAGAAAGAAGTGACTGCTGTTGCAAATTACAGTTAATCGGGTTCTGGTTTCTGGCGCTCAGTTTCTATTTGGTGTTATTTTTAGCTCAAGACTGTATAAGACTGATTTTGTCTCTACAGGCGGTTAGTTTTTTGGGTTTTGGAAAGATCTGGTTAAGTTTCAGGATTTTAAGTTGTAAACTTCTTGTGGCTCAGCCACTGTTTTTTATTATATAAAAAACCTACTTGTTCTTGTTAAAAAAAAAAAAAAAAATCTTTGAATCAAGAGTCTCAAAGCATATTATGGTAAAAAAGTTTACTTTGGTAATAACATTTAAAAAGAACTGTACATTAAGCCGTCAACTTGATTACATATGACAACCAGAATAAACTAGCAATTCTTTGGAGACACCATCAATTCACTTTTATGAGAAGATCAAAGGTTTCAGTGGTCAAGATAATACATGTATTACCCTTCATTTCCACTTCCGAATAAGAGTTCAAAACATATTTGGACATCAGGAATCGCTCTGGCAGGTTTTGCTCCATAGGTCTAGGATTTCAAAGAGTTGGCTTCATGGTGTATTGACAAATTTGATAAGAATCAAGAATAATTCAATTGCAAGGTGAATCTCCTATTTCCTTAGCACTTTCGGTATTTAAGAGAATGTTCAGACTTTTAGAGTCGATAATGAATTTCAAAGGTGATGAAGGCAAGGAGTTTCTAAAGGCAAGGAATGGAGGATTGGAGCTTTTACAAGAATATCTTGAAGACCCACCAATTATGCCAGAGGACCTTTCAATAATTTAGGTAAGTTCATTAAAAAAATCCCTATCAAGAAATGGCATGGCTATTCGCTAGATTAGTCGGACAAGAGTCTACATCTACTATTCCCAGGCTTGCCATGTATATCTTGCACTTTTCAATTCATGAAAGAGTAATATTTTATTGGGAAAATATTATCTCCAGTGAATTATCTTTTCAGTTGGAAAATTTCAAAAAGAGTAAAAAGTGTTACATGGCCTCATAACTAATTTTTTCCATAACATATTGTCACATATTCAAGGGATTTCCTTTGGCCAAGCAAGTAAATTGTAAAATCGATCATGTTCAAATGTGGTATCCGACTTTATGGAAACAAAAAGCTATGGACCATTTTTATGAAGTAAATAATGCATTCATTTCCTCTTTCAAAAAACTTGTTTATGGACCGAACACATCTAGATTGTCTCTAGAAGCAACATCCTTCTTGGATAAGAGACGAATATTTTAAGCAATGGAGCACTTCAGTATTATAAGGATTTATTTTTCTCATGAAAGACCCTCATATCATCCATATTATGTTTCAGATAAGATATTTGTTGTCAAAGTATGAAAATAATATATATTTTGGGCTCATTTCTTTAACGAAAAGAGGAAAAGACAGTTCATTCCTCTGTCATGGAAAATTGGAGAGATGACAGTGAACAAAATTACATGCATCAATGAAATTTCAGTCTAGTTTGATCAGTTCAACGTAAACGAAGCAAATTAAATTAAAGGGTTTGATCCTACCCAACTATTTATGTAACACATGACGTATGTCGGGTACAATGTCTCATTAGCTAATACATTCATGTTTGGAGAAGAGGAGGGAAATAGTCAAAATCATCAAGAATTATCTATTGAAAAAAGGTAAGAGAATATAAAAATAGTTGTTAGTACCATTGATCAATATAGACAACAAGTAAGAGTCATGAACGAGAGGAGTTCACAGTATCCAAATATTTCTCAAAAAAGTGGACCACCCAAACAAAAATCCAAATCTGTAGTTCAAGAGAAAAAAAAAATCTTCAATCGCTAATTTCGATGATGGAGGTGAGAAAAACCCTCCTAAGGGAAATCTAGAGAGTCTTCACACACTCCTTTTCTCAAGATAGAGGAAAAGAGGAATAAATAAGGAAGGAAACAATTAGAGAATACCCGAAGAACAAAGTGTTCTTAAAGATATGGATCTTGATGTGAATATTCAAGAAATTGAATTCCCAAATGAGGAACAAAGGATTCAAGAGAGCAGAGAAGTTGCATCAGAATTGGCTACATCGGAGTCAATTGTATTTGAAGAGGAATACTTAACCTTGCACAGTGCCATGTTTGACAAAAGTTCAATAAAATTGGTTATTGAGAGGGTCAATTCGAAAAGTAAAAAGGTTCAAGGAAAATTTAGCTTAGAACTCGACTTCAATGGAGTTCCACCTTCCAAAATCGTATAGATCCATGAAGCTACATGAGAATCCATAAAAATTTCAGATGGAAAAATGGAGAACGGAAATGTTATTCTCAAGGATAGAATTAAATCATTAGAAAGTGTTTTAATGCCCCCACCTCTATTTTACATCCCATTTGCCACAATATGACATTGGAAAAGTCTCGATGGAACACGAGAATGGATCTCCAAACTAAGAGGAACATCAAGTCTACTTGTTTCCATTAGAAAGTGTGTTGGATAAAATATCCAGAAAAGAATGACTCTTATCCTTAAGACATGAGAATTGGCAACAAGTTTTGTTTTCTTGGGCTCAAGAAAGACCAATTTCAGGAAATATCTTCAAGCTAATATAGAAAATGATGAAGAATTTTATAAAGGGGTTGTTTCCACCTTTGTTGAAAAAGTTTCAAATGTTAGTGAATTTCATAGGAAAGAGGAGGACTTTCCTTCCGCAGTATGAATAAAACAACTTAAGGCATGTTGGTTAAAAAGAATCAAGATCTTAAGGGATGTGTTGGTTGAGTGTGATACTATAAGTTTTAAAAGAAGAGAGTTGTATTTAAATTTAATTGAATTGGATTTAGCTATATCAACAAGAGATGTGGATGATCCACGTCTAATATTGAATTATACACTTATGTCAAAAAAAACAATTTAAAGAAAAATTAGAATCATTGAAGAATGCATCAACTGAGAAGTTTAACGACTTGACCAAGTATTCAGAAATAAAAGTGGAAAGTTGCTTGGTTAGTTATGTAAATAAAAATAAATACATTGGGGATACCCTGCACCAAATTTTGATGGACTTCAAAGATACAAAAAAAAAAAAAAAATTGATATTGAAGTAAGGCAAGAAATAACCATGGCACCAATGAACAATTATATCGAGAATTGGTTAAAGAAAGCCTTAACTAAAATAATTGAATTAGATCAAGAAGAGGCAGTTGCAACCGATCAAGGAGTTCCAGCGAAGGAAAATATATAAGGCACACTAGAAAGCATATATGGAGAGAGATATTTCATCACAGTAAGTAAAGTGATCACTTTTCATAATCCCTTGTATTTCGTGCTTCTCATTCAGAATCATCTAGTTGTGTCTTTTCAATCTTTCTTGAGAACTCGTAACCAATATCTGATCGTTTCCTTTTTCTTCTTCCAAGTCTAGTCCCAATCTACTTTCTTTTATGGTCCACGGGAACCCCATCCTAGTCCATTTGGATAAATGCAAGCTTTTAAATTTATTGTAAAATAGACTATTATTTTTTAACTCCCTAGAGAACTACCTTGGGGTGTAACTTTAATAATTTCTCAAACTCCGAGTTTATGAGTACAATATTTTTTATATGCACCTATCATACTTGCTTATGTTTTCAATGAAATACTCTTTTAAAGCTCTCGATATTGTGGACTTATATATTTCCATCTTATGAATGTGATCAAATCATATTATGATGTGATGGATGTGAGGAATGTTTATTTTCATATGATTCCTTTATTCTTGTATAATATTATGTATATATTATATTTCAATCTTTAAAAGATTCTTGGTCCTTCTCTCATGAACTTTTCTTTGTGAATACACTTTTATTTTGCAAACAATTTTGTGTATTTTATTTAAGCAATAAAATTGGGGCTTGTTGTTTAGTATTCCCTTATTTGATATATTAATTAAAGAATACCAAGCTATATCTTTTGAATAGTTATAAAATACCACCTCTATAAAAACGCAACATGATTTTTTTCCTCGTGAGGTTGTTGTTGGGATTGTGACCAATCTAAACATCAACATTTTTGGAGACCATACTGGGGAGAACAAAAGGTTGGTTTCACAGACCTTAATCTTAATGACTCAATCGGAACCTAATCAACCTCAGTTACAAGTCAGACTTAGAAATCAAGTGTGTTTCATCAGTTGTATGATTTAGTATTGAAAACAACAAAAACTCGAGAAGAGATCGAAAGATCTTGGGAAACTCTTGCTCAGGAGGAAGAAAGAGAAATAACACTAAGACAAAGAAGAAGGCTGTGAAACTAAGAAAAAACTAGAATCTTATTGTAACATATCCACAACTTAAGGTAAACAATTTCACCGTAATAGTATAAGTTAAAAAAAAAAATTGTGAAAAACAATATTATGACAATGATATAAAATGACGAATAATTAACAAAACATATATAATGTTTAAATGTAATAAGGTCACTATCATTTTATAATGACCAAAAATTTAATATCCACTTAATATCAAATTAATATCATTACTACTACTTCAAGGTCTACTCTTAAGTCCATAGTTAAACTCTTAATACATTGTTATCCTTCAAATAAATCTCCCTTATTCAACATTATAGATGTAGGCACAAAAGTTGATCAAAAGTTGATTAATTAAGAAAAGTCAAGTTTGATAGTGCAATTAAATTACATTGCCTTAATGCATTTTATGTTTATATAATTACTTCATAACAAATCTCTTAATATGGTAGAATAATATTTTATTTTTTTTCTAAACTTTTGTTTAGACAATCATTTAATAAATTCTATTAATGTTTAGGTTCAATCAATAGTTGGTTCACTTTTCTATTTAAAGGATTTACCACTAAAACGAAATATTTTGAAAATATAATTTATTTTAATTAAAGATTGATTAAGTACTATTAAAACATCTAAAATTTATCAATCTATAATATATTTATATGAATAATATATATATATATATATATATATATATATATATATATGAAATAAGTAATATCAATATATATATTACTACAACTATGAATATATGATACATATATTCATAGTAACAAGATTGACCTTCCACAAACCTCTCACCCCACAAGTAAAAAAATTAAGACATTTCTAAACCTCGGTATGCTTATCAAGATAACCACATAAGGTGGCACAACAATAGCCCACCAAGACTCGCGCGTTAACATCGCAACTTGTCGGTCCCAACACTAATGAACATAGGATTTAGAGGAGCTACTAAAGATCGCCAAATGGTAATATCAGAGTGGTTACTTAGAGATATCTTGATTACCCTTAGATATTTTCGGTTAATTCATACATTTTTTTATTTAAATTTAGATCGATCTCACAAACGAAATCTCCCATTGAAAGCTTATCCTTTACCTGTCAAGCTTACGTGGATAGTATTAGTGATGGGAGTCGATAAGTTGAGATTGACGCACTAACAAGATTTTTATATATATTTTTTCTTTAGGAGTAGGTACTCTAAAAAAAACTGATATTAACCTAAATTCGAAGTCTCCTAAACATTGCCTTTCATAAGTTCTTAAAGTCATTCAACAATTAAGCCCACTAATTAGACCTTAAATTCAACAGAGAAAAAACATGTTTAACCATGCTATGGGTACTCTTACCTTCGATTAATTACATAGCATCATCCATCTACTGAAAAGGGATTTAATAAAATTACTAAATTATTTCGTCAGGTCGGATGTAACCCACAAATAAAAGCATTTCTTACTTTAAATTTTTATTACCTTGCTTAGACATAAGGTCAAATTTATAATACAACAACATTGCATGGGGAGAATAGATACACCAATTATCATTATGATTGAAACAATTTAAGAAGGATTACAATATCAACTTCAACGCACATAATTATTCGTTGGAGCAAGTTCGATACATGACATTTTTAAAGTTTCAAGGGAATTGAAACCATTCCTTTAAACAAATACAGTCAACAAATTTTTGTATACAACCATGAATTGTAACAAAATATAATGCATAAGTTTCATATGAATTTCTGATACAAATTACAAGGTTTGTTTTTCTCAATTCGGAATAATAGAAATACTCATAAATTTAACAACAAAAGAATGAAATGAAATACTGTAATCGGTTGTCGTTGAGTCTTGAAGTCGAACTTCTAAATTTGAATTAGTTGCACAATGCTCCTCTTCTCGCTTGCTAATTGAGTGACCTCACTTGTACCTCCCAGCCAACACTAGGGGTACTCTTCTTCCCCTTTAAACCCCCTAGACGCAAAGGGGCCACACACAAAAACTAGAATCAATAGCACCAAAACTTGCCCTCTCAAGGAAGAACTTCCACTCTTTCACAAGTTTTGAACCCAACTCTCACAAGTAAAACTTAGTCAAGAAAAATTATGGCAGCATAACAATACTAACAAAAAGTGAGATCCCCTCTCCCTTTCTCTCAATTCTTTTATAGAAAAATTCTCAATGACAAATGTCCTCGTGCACAAATAATTAATTTTTAATAATTTAATTAAAGGATTATTCACCCACTACATGTGTCACACTCTCCCTAAGTTGCACATATAATTTATCCTTTTAATTTATTTAATTAGACAATTTCTCTCACATTCCTCAATGTGTTCCTATTTTTCCTCTTAGTTGTCTCTTAGTTTCTCAATCCCTCATTTAATTTGTGTCCCCTAACTAGATCTTAGTTTGAATTGGATTATGAGTCTTCTTTTAGTTAGGATTAGTGGTAGATTGACTCAAGATGCTACTCTATGTGGACCACTTATTCTCTCATGTTTTATTTTATTTTTATTTATAAATCTTTTCTATTATTTTCATGCACACATGTGCATTTACCCAAGTTTATTCTTATTTCTTCATTCAATTAAATTGCTAGTCTAATTCTTTTATTCCCTTTTTATGGTTTACTTAAACAAACCTCTTTAAACTTAGACTCTTTACTATTTGTTTGTTTTTAATTTAATAATCATTTGCATGCTCTTTCTAACAAAGTATAAGCATTTTATTTTTATTTTCTAAGCCTTCTAGATTTTTATTACTCACATTTGATTATTACGATGTGCCCTTCAAGATGCACCTTCATGCTCCAAGGGTGCCACTCGCCTTTGACTAGTTTGGAAGTTTGTTCGACACTTAGAGTCAACACTCTACTTGATCAACCTTGTGAGAGACTAAGGGTTGTCTAAGGAATAAGGATTATGCCTTGTTGCACGCCCCTTAGAATTCTTTATGAGGGACTACCTCAGTCCACCCTCACGGCATCGTGGACCTCTCGAATTAGGTAATCATTAACCTATAGTTCAATGATCCAATTCGCTATTGGTGGCCACCCACCTATATCAACTGGCTCCTCTTATTCATTTTTAATTCAGCACGTTCTTTTGTACTTCTTTGTAATTGTGGGTTGTACAATTTTGGGGTTGTCTGAAACCCCACACATCTTCCAGGTGGGTATTGGTGGACTTTCACCTAATCCAACTGGCTTATTTTGTATGTTGTCATGTTAGCACATCTTTTTGTACTTCCAGGTCCGTTTTGGAGGCCTAAACAATATTTTTTTGGCTCGCCATAGTCAAACTATAAACA
>ML785515.1:148587-206612 GCA_009831015.1 Picea engelmannii | reverse complement strand
GTAAAGACTCGAGCATGCAAAAGAAATAGACACATCAAAACTAAAATACAATAATGTACAAAGTACACATGCTGGGTAATCTAAGCATAGTACTTTTTAAGGTAAAGCCCGTTTCGGGGCTCTCCTAGGGAAATTCCATCATGATCTACTAATTCTTAGGCACCTTTGTGTAGAACATGCTTCACAATGTAAGGACCGTGCCACAGAGGTTCTAACTTACCTGTTCCCAATTTATCGTGAGCTTGGTCATAAACGATGACTAAGTCTTCTTCTGCAAAAGTACGAGGGTGGATGGATTTTTTGTATTGACTCTTAATTCATTTCTGATGTGCCTCATTAACGAGAGCAACATCACGACGTGTTTCATCCAGTTTGGATAGATACAAGAATTGTTCTTCTTCAGCAGAAGTATGGGGCAAGAGTTCTACTTTCAGTTTGAGTGATGGAATCTCACACTCGATTGGTAGAACGGATTCAATGCCATACACCAACTGGAAAGGAGTAAATTCAGTTGAGGTTTTCACAGAAGTGCAATAAGCTCAGAGAGAGGAAAAAAGTTGTAGATGCCACGATGTCTTGTTTTCCCCTACCATGCGTTGAATCATGTTTTTTAGGACTTTGTTGATGGCCTCAACTTGTTCGTTGGCTGGAGGATAGTAAGGGGATGAGTTTTCATGGAGAAAACCCAATTTGACATGTAATTCTCTCATCATCTAGTTCTTGAAGTGTGCACCGTGATCAATGACAATGGCACATGGTACATCAAAATGATTTATGATGTGGTTGAAAAGGAACAGAGCTGCAGTACGACCATCATTCAGGAAGGTAGGCATAGCCTCAACCCATTTGGTGAAGTAGTTGATGACGACGATTATATAACCGTGCCCCCTGGCTGAGGTAGGCTTACATTGCATGAAATCGATACCCCACTTGGCAAAGGGGACGATGGCGATAATGGGGTGCAGGGAATTTTTTGACGGCCTCGATACAATCTTTGAAAATCGAGGGCCAAAAGTAGTCGACACGTAGGATTTTTTGGGCTGTGGCTAGTCCAGAAAGGTGACCACCATAGGCGCCAAGGTGACAATCATTCAAAACGCGTTCAGCCTCCTTGTGAACCAGACATCGTCGAAGGATAGTGTCAATCCCATGGCGATACAAAGTGTCACCGATGATAAGATAACGAAGAGAGTGGTGACGAATACGTCGACGCTCTTCCTGAGAAATCTTAGGCTGAAAACATTGGGTTTGAAGGTAAAGGAGGATATCTTCGTACCAAGGATCAAAGGTGCTGATGAGGAAGAGAGATTTGTCGGGGAGAGAATATCTAGGTTTGATGTCTTCATCGTCACGAGGGAGAGCACATATAAGCTCTGCAAACACCAGGGATTTTTTGGCTTTGGCCTTCGTAAATTCAAGATCGAATTCCTGGAGGATAACGATCCATTTAGAATATTTACCCCCAAGTACTTGACGTGTCAAGACGTGGTACATGGGGTTGGAGTCCGTGATCACCGTGGTGGTGCGTAATAAGATGTAATGGTGGAATCTCTAGACAACGATGACGACTGCTAGAGGCAGTTTCTCGACATGTGAATATCGGAGTTCGGGTCCAGATAGACACTTGCTCAGGTAATAAATCACATGTTCTTCACCGTTGGGGTCCTCCTAAACTAACACCATCGCAATGGTGGAAACAAAGGCGACCAAGTAAAGGATACAATCTTTTGTATACTCCGGAGGGTGAAACAAAGGTGCATGGGTCAAGGCGTGCTTGAGAGCATCGAATTATCATTGGGTAGTGTCATCCCAGATGAAAGGGGTGTTCTTTTGCAGTAACCGCATGAATCCTTTAGTTATTTCGGCGTAGTTGCAGATGAAATGGCGAAGAAAGTTTGCTTTGCCTTGCAAACTTTGGATTTGGGTTAAATTGGTAGGTGGGGGTAAGGCTAGATTGACCTTAATCTTTAAGGGATCCACCCTGATCCCATCTTTGGAGACAATGAAACTGAGGAGTCGACCGGATTCGACGACAAAAATGCACTTATGTGGGTTCAAGCGCATACGGTAGAACTAACATCGAAGAAAAATCACCCGTAAGTGATCAATGTGATGATAGGCGAAAGTCCCCCATGGGCAGATAAAGGCTGTCTTATGTTGATCAGCAGGTAAGATTTCAATCTGGTTATACCCAGAAAATCCATCTATGAAAGAGAAGATTATGCTCCCTGCGCAATTATCGACGATTTGGTCGATGAAGGGTGTAGGGTAGTTGTCCTTGGGACATGCTTTGTTGAGATCCCGATAGTCAAAACAAACACGGATGGTCCCTTGTTTTTTGGCAACCGAAACAAGGTTGGAGACCCATTCGGTCAAAGGGACAGGACAGATAAAGCCAGATTTTAGAAGTTTCTCAACTTCTGCCTTTATAGCTGCGATTTTCTTGGGATGAACCAGGCGAAGCTTTTGTCAAACAGGTTTCACGTCAGGGTAAGTCTTGATTTCATGCATGACGATTGAAGGGTCGATCCCTGGAATTTCCCTGTAGCTCCATGCGAAGACGTCACATAATTCTTTAAACAAAGCGGTGTAAGAGACCACTTCTTCGGGTGTGCAATTAGCACCAAGGTTAATGTTTTCCATGACACCTTCTTTGATCGAAATATCAATAATGATCGTAGTAGAGATGTTACCCATATTCCCATCAGAAAGAGTATCTTGTGTGAGGATAGGAGATTGCGGAGCATCGGTAACATCGGGAGGGAAGACAGAGTGTATGTCTTGGTGAATTTCTTCCAAAGGCGGAAGAAAAGAGGATCGATGATGGTTATCATCCCAAGGCAGATTGTCAATGCTAAGCATTTCCATAATAGATTCGTCAGAAGGGAAAATTTGGGAAATGTAATCGACGATAGACGATAGGGAATCCAACCATGAGGGCATCGAGTAGGCATCATGTGCCAATAAATGTGGGTTTTTTGGAGAGGGAGAGGCAGATTGAATAGCTACATATGTGGCCTCGGCTGGGCTGAGTGGCATAGTGTCACCGAGCACATCGAATTCCAGAGGACTAGGTACAACCCAAGGATCATATGATTCCAAGGATTGATAAGGCATAGTCGAGATCATATTGATGGTGGAAATATGATGCACGGTAGGTGGAAGTGGTGTAGGGAAAGTACCCATAAGGCTAGAATCTTTCAACAAGCCAACACCAATGCTTTCATACGTAACTAGATGGTCTCCCAAAAAAGGAATGTTGTTGGTGACAGGGGTGTGAACGTCGGGTGTACAGAAATCGAGTTGATCGACAGTGACAATTTTGCCTTGATGGGGGAATTGTACACATCAAAATACCGACGAGGCGACTGCAGTCATGGCGTAGAACCAACTTCTTCCAAGTAGCAGGTTGTAATCGAGGGGGGCATCGACCACCTCGACATCAACGGTAACGGTTTTTCCGTCCAACTGAACGGCTAAGGATTGTAATAATCCGTGAGGGTGAAAACCTCATCCATCGAAAGCACGTAACATCGTAGGGGATTTGTTGAGGGCAGGTGATTTTAAGCCTTTCCAACATGCTAAAGACATGACACAAGTAGAGGCTCCCTCATCCAAGATAGTTCGGTGGATTTGTTGATTGTGAACAACAACATCGATTTGGAAAGCTAGTTGGTGGGAGAGTCGTGGTTGATGATCATCCAGGTTAAATGTGAGGTTATTTGATGACTCAGGATCAAAAGTGCTGATAGCAGCTAAGAGCATTCTACGTTGGCTAGGACAGTGTTGTAGAACTTCTAAGGCGAACATAGCACATGGTGCTTGGGCCAAATCTTCTACAATGTTGTAGTTTTGGGTGGCCCGTGAATTAGTATTGAAGGTCGATTTCTGGATGGTGCTCTTAGGAGGGCGTAAGATGGAGTCAAATGAAGGTTTATCAATCTGAAGTGGCCCAGATGGAGGGCTTACGGAGGATGGTAACGGGTCCGGTACAGAACCATTAGTAGTCTTCGACTTATCAGGTTTAACTAGCGTGTCATATGTTGCAGAGCGAGTGGTTAGATTAACCCCGTTAAACATGTAAATGTGGGCACTTATCGAGGCCTCATCATGGGGTTGGTTGGAACTGCCCCTTGCAGTGGGGGTTTGAGAAACCAAAGATTGTTGTTGTGGAAAAGGTTGAGTAAGCACAACGAGTTGTGAATTTCCCTTGAAAAGTTTGGCCACTTCATCGCGATGTGGACAGTCTCGAGTGTAGTGATTGTCACCACAAATGAGACATGGGAATTTCGGTTTTCGTTGTGGTTGTTTTCCGGCAGCAGGGGTTTGCGGTTGATTTTTTGGTTGTTCATTCTTATTGTTTTTCTTTGGTTTATTTATCGCTTTCTTCTTGCCCCCAAGTTGTTGTGAAGGGATCGATTGGACCGCATTCACCTCAGAGACCTGATTTTGAGGGGGGGTAGAGGAGGGTGCAGTCGGGCTGGGAGCAGCTGTCGAAGCAGGCCGCTGAGTTTTTCCAGTCAGCTGGGAAGTAGATTGGGTTTTGACGGAGCCAATAACTCCATCCGTGTGGGAAGCAGACGATGGTTTGGATGGATCATTAGTGGCACGGGTAGCATTCGGTATCAACTCGTACAGAGTACCAGACTGTGAATAGACCAAGTCTAAGTACTGAGCTCGGGCAATAGATTCTTCCTCGGTGACTACGCCACCCATGGCAACATCACGAGTGATATGGGGTAACAATGATTTAGTGAACCATTCCGCTAATAGTTGGTCAGGAATGACCGCTTTGATTAGCCTTCATCTTCATCTCCACTCATGAATATGATCGGAGATGTGTACGGAAGTTGTCTGATGAAGGGAGGTTAATAGTTCAGTACCTGTCTCGTATCGAATGGGTATTTGGAAGTGTGTGAGGAAGGACATGGCGAGGGAGTTTAAATCGTGAAAAGATGCGCGTGGTAGTTCAATATACCATTTCACCGCGGAACCCGTAAGTGTTCGTTGGAAAAGACGCAAACATATAGAATCGTCCATGAGGGAGTTGGATGAACACGACAAATGGAAATTCATTACGTGGTTGTTCGAGTCTTCTCCAGACTTTCCGTCGAATTTTGGGATATCAGAAGGAAGTTTAGCTGGAATAGCTGGCCAAACCGGAGAATGATAAATAGGATCATTCGTTAACCGAGACAAGTCTGGAAGGTCCAGGGTAGCTAGAAAAGGTTTGTCGGTTAACCTGTGGGTAATGCTGGTGTGGCATGGAGACACCAGTAGGGCCAATCATTGGGTTATGTGGATAATTGTAACTAGTGGGCCCTCTTGTATGAGGTTGATGTTGACCAGGGTACATAGGATTTGAGGTGTTTTGAGAAGTATGTGTGAGAAGAGGATAACCGGATGGGTTTTGAGGGTTATAAGCTGGATTTGGAATTTTTCCATAAGGAGGTTGTTGCGTAGCTTGAGAGTTGTGTCCTGTCGAGAACTGCGGATTTCCTGGAAAAGGGATATTCCATGGATTAGTTGTGGCAGACACATTTTGTCCATATGGTTGATGGTAGGCTCTGGATTGAGGCTGCCCCCCAGCATGAGGGTGCCCCCCAAATGGATTTTGTCCTCCGGTGGGAGGATGCCCCCCAGCTTGAGGTAGAGTTCACGGAATTTGAGAACCAAACATAAATGACTGACCGATACCGCCGAATGGGTTAATACCACCAAGACCGGTCCCTCCAAGTTGTTGGATAGGTATGGAACTTCCTGGCATAGCTTGAGTAGTAGTGGCAGTGGAAAAATTCAGTGCTCTGTACCCAAAAGGGAGTGATGATGTAGGTCTTGGTGTTACGGGTGTGCTAATAGCAGCTTGGCTAACCACCACATTACCGGTGGGAATAGTCGAAATTTGAGGGACCATTGTAGAATGAGCCATCTGGAGAGGAAAAGTAGACCTTGGGCCAACAGACGATGTGTTCGGACCAACGGGTGGTGTGGCCATAAAAATGGTAGTATACGTAAAATGGTTTAGAGGTACGGTGTAGGAGATGGGTGCATCAACACCTACCCCCACTCCATAAAGGTCCCTCACCATGCGCGGTGGACTTCGAACAATGTCTGCGGTCTAAAAGGGGTCATCGACTAAAGGGTTTTGACGAGACCCAGCTAGAATGTCAGAAGGATTGACGACGACAAATTCACCAACTGAATTCAGTTGGAGGACACGACGTTCATATCCCTCTGGAATGCGGAAAGCTTCTGGAGACTCTGAAACAATTCAAAAATTCTCTAGAGGAGTGGGAACTTCTTCTTGGGAAGTTGCAGTGTCTTGAACCTCGCTCTGTTGAGGAGATTCCTCCGTAGAATGAGGGGGTAAAGGGGTGTTCCCTTCCATATTTTCTGGAGGAAGTCCCTGTAGCCTCTGCGAATGGCATGGAGGGTCGATGTTGGTGAAAAAGAGTCGGCGAAAGATATCTATGGCCAACTACCGAAAAGAAACAACATACGCTAATACAATATAAGAATCACAACCAAGCAAACATGACCTTCTCTCGATGACCATACTAGTTGGTGATGAAATCCAATGTCGCGTGATCAAGTCAAGAAGGAGCAGGGATATGGTGTAACAGTTACAATGGAGACCTGCTTAACGGACTCACGCCTTGGTGCAAGCTTCCACACAGTAATTGTGGATTTACCCTCCAAGGAGCTTGAGTGAGTTTGACCAATGTCTACTCCAGGTACAATGAGACTTCCCTTCACTGTCACCTTGTGTAAGACCCTAAATATTATGGCCACTAAGGTTACCAATTCGCAGTCAACCCCTGGGTGGGTACATTCGACAGTCCGATCCGAACGTACGGGAAGGCTATCTAGCCCGAAATCAACTAAAAGGATTCCACGCAGTAATTGTGGATTTACCTTCAAGCGATCCCCATAATATGATTTGACCACCACAATCAGTTAAACCACGAAGGGATAATCTCCGTAGCTCAGCTAAATGCGACCTCATGCCTAACCTCTGTGTGAGAGGGGGTTCCCAGGAAGACTTATACGACAATTGGATTTGACTCTCCCTAACTCAGGATGCTAATGTTTGTTTTGGGAACTTTGGAGAGTTATGCTCACAACCTAATCCAAAGTACTAGCCTTAGTCTACTATTGGTGTAGGATCCTTGAAAAGAAAATGTTCCAAATAATTTTTAATTAGCATTTATTTTATAACTGTTCTTTACTCAAAAGGGGTGCATGGAAGTGAAACGGATGGAATTATGACTCAGTCCCAAAAATGCATCAAAGATGATAAGCAGTCATTTATTTTTGATGAACATCTATCTAAGGGAGAGAGAGAGTTCTTTTCACTAACAAGCACTAATAGGTAATTTCCTCAAACAAATTTTCTTCAATCAAATCCGATGTGGTGCTAAAACTTTTGAAATACCTTCTAATGTGAAAAATAATCATGAAGATGCTTCTTTATTGTTTGTATACGAATAATCATTAATTCAAAACAATGCTTGTCTTGCTAATTATCTTTTTGGATCAATGAAAATCAGACCAACACAAGCAAGAATCGTACAAACAATACACCCTCTCGTTGTGATCAAAACAAGAAGTGAAAGAAAAGAAACAATCAAAGAAAAATCAAGAACTTCACACCAAAATAAATGTCTAAGAACAATGATCTTAACTAAAACCAAATGAAGAGATCTGTAGGCCTTTGATGACCTTCACCAGAGTTTTTCACTCAGTCGAAAAGGAGAGAAAGACAATGCATGGGTTTCAAACTCCAAATGGCAGAAAAACTCAACAACAATAGTGAAGAAGGCTACAAAATCCAAATAGCAAGATGTTTGTCCTTCAAAAAGACAGATGTCAAAGTTGTAAAGGAAGAAACATTGACTCACAAGGTGGCTCAGCAAGAGCAACACAGAGGTAAAACCTTGAAAAAACAATTCTGGAAGGATTTTTGGCCAAAAGAGGGCTGGCGCTCTGTTGTCAAGGGCAAGGAGCGTTGTAGCACTCTGTGTAAGGCACTCAGGGAGCACTGGCGCTTGTTTAACATAGAGATAGGGGTGCCAGGTTCAAAAATCTCCTAAAAGTGTCAAAAAATCCAAAAATTGCAGTTCAGTCTCGACAATTAGGCTGAGTGTGATGGGTTAGGGAGCCAATCAGCTCATGAAACCAATCAAAAGAGGAGTGAACCAGGTCTAAAACAATCAAGGGGTAAAACAAGGTCTATGAGGAGAAATCAAAACAAAAAGTTTCGATTTGAGGACTCCCCAATGGAGTCGCCAATTTTTGTTGTAGGAAAATCTCCCTGCGGACAGGTAGATTGCCTCAAAGAGCTAGACCCTAACTCTAATACAGAAAGTGATTAACGTGGACACTGACTTCCTTTCAAATCTAAACAAACTAATACATGAGAAGGAAGGAGGATATCAATACCTCTTTATCGACGTTTGTCCCTGCACGCTCCAAGTCGAGCTCCAAACTCTCGCTCCTCGTTGAGTCCTGTAGATAAACAAAGTACGACCACTTCCTACTCTATCGATATTAGCTTGAAAACAAATCTATATATCAATGATAAGTTCATGTAATATCAGACACAAACTAGAAAGAAACAGGCCAAGCATGTCATATTAATGAGAATAATGACATAAGTACTCACAATCGTAGATGTGAATGCGACAGCTTCACCAAGTCCTCTTCATCTAACCCTTGCTCGAAAGATCCACGACCTGGATGGTAGCAGCTTCATTGATCACTCTCCTTTGGCTGACTGTGTGTTTCCTATGAGATCATAGGTTTCATGCTAGCAATTCTTCCCCTTCTCACCATCATGGAGCCTGCTTATATAGGTTAAGAGAGGCTTAACCTCTTGAGTTATCTTTAGAACAAGTTGAGGAATCCCCTCCTTGGATTAGGGATCTCCTGATGGAACCAAGAATTTGAATGCAACTGCCTTCTAAACTTGAAAGATCCTCCCCTTATTCTCCTCAACGGGCCAACTACTTCCTCATATTAGACAATGCTCCCTCAAAAGGGGCATCAGGGCGCTATAGCACTCCCTAGGAAGCTTTAGGGGAGCGCCAACGCTCCAAGGATGGATAACGCTCCTTCAGAGGGGAAGATAAGCATTATAACGCTCCCTGAGACCTTATAGGGGAGTGCTCATAAGGCTGATGTAGGGGAGCGCTCACCTTCAAAACCTTTGTTTAAGAGCTCCTTTCAGGTGATAAGAGTTCCTTGACTTTAGTTAATCATTCTCCTTCCTCCAAATCAAGTGTCTGAATTATTCTAGATGTCTCCTTGGTGTCGTCATCATGGAAGCATGCTTTGTTTGATGTTTGCGACACTTGTAAATGACATGCGACACTTGTGACAGTTGAGAGGATCATGCGATACTTACGACACTTATCAAAGTGAGCAATATTGAGGTGTAACAGTTAACATATTTACAAAAATTATAACCTAAGTTACATATCTTTGTTTTGAGATTGGTTGATTATCTTTGTGATTTTTCATCTCATTTTTAATATGGTGATCCTTTGCATGACGTGATCATGGTAATGAATGTCTTGAATTTTCTGTGGATGTTGTAGAGATTTTCTCCTATAGTCTTCTTTAGCTTGCATTATTGGAATGGTAGTATTTGGTAGTAGCATATCTATCATGTAGTTGCATGTATTTTTCAATTATGTAGTATATTTTTCCATAGTACCTTGTAGGTGGAGTCTTTTATAGGAGCCTATATTGGACCTTGTCTCTTGTAGTATTATATAGGTGGAGTATTTTGTACTAGTCTATAGGTCTTGTCTCCTATATTTGTTTTTAGTATCCTGTATCTCGTGTCTCCTATAGAAATGTTTACAAAAATACAAACATGGGTATGGCACATGGTGTAGGTATAGCAGGGAATTGCGAATGTAAGGGTGACGTATATGTATAAGTGAATTGATTGGTTGCATGTTCACATGTAATGAGTGAAAATTTGATATCGGTAAATGGAATGAAAAGATGAGGGATTGGAATGGAATGAAGATGTTTTTGATTTGTGTCTCTATACCTGTGTATTTGATTTTCATTTTTTTTGGTATTGGCCTTGGATTTTTTTTAAGTTTAAATACCTGTTGATGTTTAGATTGGTCACAACCTAATAGAAACCTCATGCAGATAAAATCCCCTACATTTTTATAGAGGTGGTACTCCTATGTAACTATCTGAAAGATATAGCTTGGTTTTCTTGAATTAATCTATCAAATAAGGGAGTACTAAATGCCAAGCTCCAATTTTATTGCTTAAATAAAATACACAAAACTGTTTGCAAGATAAAAATGTATTCACAAAGAAAAGTTCCTGAGAGAAGGACCATGGATCTTTTAAATATTGAAATATAACATATACATAATATTATACAAGAATAAATGAATCATATGAAAATAAAACATTCCTCACATTCACCATAGCATAATAATATTTGATCACATTCATAAGATGGAAAAATATAAGTCCAGAATACAAAGAACTTTCAAAGAGTATTTCATTCAAAACAAAAGCGAATATGATAGGTGCACTTCAAAAATATCATGCTCACAAACTCTAGAGTTTGAAAAATCATTCAAGTTACACCCCAAGGTAGTTATCTAGGGAGATAAAAAATAATAGTCAGTTTTAAAATAAATTTAAAAATTTGTGTTTGTCCAAATGGATTGGGATGGGGCTCCCATGGATCATAAAATTAATTAGACTGGGACTGGACCTGGAAGAATAAAAAGGAGATGATTAGATATCAATTACGAGTTCTCAAGAAAGATTGAAAAGACACAACTAGATGATTTTTGAACGAGAAGCATGAAATATATCGGATTATGAAAATTGATCACTTTATTTACTGTGATGGAATTTCTCTCTCCTTATCTACTTGTTGGTGTGCCTTTTATATTGTCCTTCGTTGGAACTCCTTGATCGGTTGTAACTACCTCTTTTTGATCTGGTTCAGTTATTTTAGTTAAGACTATCTTTAACCAATTATGAATATAATCTCTCATTGTTGCCATAGTTATTTCTTGCCTTACTTTAATATCAAATATTTTTTTTTCCATATCTTTGAAGTCCATCAAAATTTGGTGTAGGGTATCCTCAATGTCTTCTTTTTTATTTACATAACTAACCAACCAACTTTCTTCTTCTATTTCTGAAAACTTGGTCAAGTCGTTAAACTTGTAAGTTGTTGCAGTTTTCAATGAGTCCAATTTTTCTTCAAATTGTTCTTTTGACATAAGTATATAATTCAATATTAGACATGGATCATCCACATACCCTGTTGATCTAACTAAATCCAATTCAATTCAATTTAAATAAAAATCTCCTCTTTTAACACTTATGGTATCACACTCAACCAACATATCCCTTAAGCTTTTGATTCTTTTACCCAACATGCCTTAAGTTGTTTTATTCAGATTGTGGAAGGCATGTCCTCCTCTTTCCTCTCAAATTCACTAACATTTGAAAATTTTGCAACAAAGGTGGAAACAACCCCTTTATAAAATTATTCATCTTTTTCTAGATCAGCTTGAATATATTGCCTGAAATTGGTCACTCTTGATCCCAAGGAAACAAAACTTGTTGTCGATTCCCATGTCTCGAGGATAAGAGTCATTCTTTTCTAGATATTTTATCCAACATACTTTCTAATGGTAGAAAGTACACTTGATGCTACTCTTAGTTTGGAGCTTGATTCTGGTGTCCCATCAAGATTTTTCCAAGGTCGTATTGTGGCAATTGGGATGGAAAATAGAGGTCGGGGAATTAAAGCACTTTCTAATTCTTTAATTCTATCCTTGAGACTAACATTTTTTTGTTCTCCATTTCTCTGACATTATATTTTAGGGATTCTCCCATGGATTCATGAATCTATACAACTATGCAAGGTGGAACTCCATTGAAGTCGAGTTCTGAGCTCAATTTTCCTTGAACCTTTTTGTTTTTGGAATTCACTCTCTCAATAACCAATTTTATTGAAATTTTGTCAATCATGGCACTGTGCAGGGTTAAGGATTCCTCTTCAAATACAATTGGCTTCTGTGTAGCCAATTTTGTTGCAACTTCTATGCTCTCTTGAATCCTCTGTTCCTCATTTGAGAATTCAATTTCCTGAATATTCGCATCAAGATCCATATCTACAAGAACAATTTCTTCTTCAGGTATGCCCTCACTGTCTCCTTCCTTCCTTATTCTTATTTTTCTCTTGCTTGTGATAGGGAGTTTGTGAGGCCTCTATAGATTTCCCTTAGGATGGTTTTTCTCATCTCCATCATCAAAATTATATATTGAGGATTTATTTTTCTCTTGAACTGTAGACAAAGATTTTGGTTTCGATGGGGCACTTTTTTGAGAAATATTAGGAGACCGTGAAATCCTCTCGTACACGACTCTTCCTTGCTATCTATATTGATCAGTGGTACTAACAAATGTTTCGATATCCTCTTGTTTTTTTTTTCAATAGATAATGCTTGAGGGTTTTGACTATCACCCTCTTCTTCTCCAAACAATAATGTATTAGCAAATGAGACACTATACCCAACAAACATCATGTGTTTCATAAATAGTTGGCTAGGATCAAACCATTTTATTTCATTTGCTTCCTTTAGGTTGAACTGATCAAACTGGACTGAAATTTCATTGATGCGTGTAATGTTTTTCACTGTCATCTCTCCAATTTTCCATGGTAGAGGAAAGATCTGTCTTTGCCTCTTTTCGTTAAAGAAATGGGCCCAAAATCTATACTGTTTTCATACTTCAACAACAAATGTCTTATTTTAAACATAATACATTAGATACGATGATCTTTTATGAGAACAATAAAGCCTAATAATATTGAAGTGCTCCATTGCTTCAAAGCTTCCTCTCTTATCTAAGAAGGATGTTGCTTCTAGAGACAATATCAATGTGTCCAGTCCATAAATAAATTTTTTGAAAGAGGAAAGGAATGCATTATTTACTTCATAAAAATGGTACAAATCTTTCTATTTCTATAAATCATAATACCACATTTGAACATGATCAATTTTTACAGTTTACTTGCTTGGACAAACACAAACCCTTGAAGATGTGACAACATGTAATGGTGAAAATTAGATACGAGGCCATGTAACACTTTTTATTCTTTTTGAAAATTTCCAACTAAAAAGATAATTCACTGGAGATAATATTTTCCTAATCAAATATTACTCTTTCATGAATTGAAAAGTGCAAGATATATAGACTGAGCCTAAGAATAGTAGCTGTAGTCTCTTGTTAGGATACTCTAGTGAATAGCCATGCCATTTCTCAATAAGTATTTTTTAATGAAATAACATGAATGCTTGAAAGTTCCTCTGGCATAATTGTTGGGTATTCAAGATATTCTTGTAAATTATCCAATCCTCCATTCCTTTCCTTCAAAAATTCCTTGGCTTCATCACCTTTGAAATTTATTGTCGTATCTGAAAGTATAAACATTCTCTTAAAGAATGAAGGTGGTAAGGAAATAGGAGTTTCACCTTGAAATTGAATTATTCTCCGATTCTTGTCAAATTTATCAATACATCACGAAGCCAACTCTTTGAAATCGTAGACCTATGGAACACAACCTTCTAGAGTGATTATTGACGTCCAAATCTGGTTTGAACTCTTCTCTAGAAGGGGCAATGAAGAGCAATACTTGTATGCTCTTGACAAATGAAACCTTTGATCTTCTCATACAAGTGAATTGATGGTGTCACCAAATAATTGTTTATTTCTTCTGGTTGTCATACTTTATCGGGTTGATGGATTAATGTACAGTTCTTTGTAAATATTATTACCAAAGTAAATAATTTTACCATAATATGCCTTGAGACTTGTGATTGAAAGAATCATTAATGCAAATTAAATTTAGAATTGATGAGGAAATGTCTCGAGAAGATAAAAATTAATAATGACTTTTAATACTTAACCAATTTAGTTATTTCCAAGAGATTTGTATTTAATGTACATTGGTGAGTGTGCTAAGATAATACATAGATCTATCACGGGGCAGTGGATGATTAAGGTATTGGAATAGTGGGAGTGGAAGCACAATGAGATTGGGAGTATATGGAGGAGTAATGAAATCACCATGGACCCATGACAAGACCTATAGAATTTGAATAAGTGTTGAGAGATTGTGGGGTTAGGGAGGTATGGTGGGTTGGTGGGTATGGTGGAGAAAATTCATAACATCCCATGGACCTGCAATAATATTTTGAGAATTTGGCTAAGTATAAGAAGTGGATCGGGATGACGGGGTCGCGGGCATAGACAAGAAAATTGGGAATCTGCCTTAGACCTGCGGTGAAGTATTTTTGAAAAGTTTCTAAGTGTAGGTGCAAAATAGAGGTGACAAAACTCAATGGTGTATTTTGGGGGTCGTGGGGTTTTAACATGACTAAAGATACATTGTGAACTCAGGACAAACTAACCAGATACACCAACACAAAATGACCATGGATACGGGTTCAGGTACAGTCATGAAGATACAAAAGATAACTCAATGGTGTGTGAATACTCATGGATGATTGACTAGATAGTAGGAATGATGGTTAGAATGATGGATAAGATGATAGGAAATGAGCTAAGTCCCAACAATATGTATGCATGTCCCCAAATTGACACTTGTCATGTTGGGAGCTACTTTGGCCCACTTGGACCCAACTTTAGAACTTAGGATAAAATAATTATCAATACTTTATGATTTAAGAAATATTAATGTAATATTCCTTTTTGGCTTAAGCTCCCTAGCTTAGCCCCTTTCCTTAACTTAGCCCCTCCCTTTCCCTAACTAGTGGAGTTTAGTCCCCCGTCTCTTTTATCATGGTCGGTTTGCGCCCATCGATGTATTTTATATTAATCATGAGACATATACAAAATAGGTGCACTGGCCTTCAACATCTAGGCTCTCCGGCCTAATCAAAACATAAGCATCCTAGCTTATAATAACTGGCTCACCAGCCTATAAAACATATCATATACACAAAGGCTCGCTGGCCTCACAATCGTGCACACTTAAGTTGTTGCGCGTGGTATCCTGGAATGTGCACACTCCTTATTGCACTGCGTAGTACATGCACACACTATGCCATGAAAGGTACATACAAAAATGATATCCAAACAACTCACTAGCTTAAGTACATTTTCATCTATATTACAATAACTCAAGGGAAAATTAAGCCAACAGGGGCACCACTAAGTTAAATTGTTTTATTACAATTTAAGTGGTGTGATGTGTTAATATAAACACATCGGTGTTATCGTGTTATTGGAGCATCAACGTTGTTTTTAACGATGTGTTATGTTGTCAAGAGCATTGGTAATGGGCCATCCATCGAGATGCCTCGCTATGCCAAATCACTCAATATTTTCACGGTGCAGTTCTTTTAACAACATTGGTTCATTTGGTTAACATAAATGCACAATCAACCCAAATTTTATGGAAAGTAAACTCAACAGTGTGCTTTCTCTAATCGAACACACCGGTGCTCTAGAGTTTCTAGAGCACCGACAGGTTGTTTAGTGGTTTGTCTTCTAGTATAATGCACTGTGATTTTGTTGGCCCTATATGAACCAATACGTTATATTTCTTTATTTAAAATTAAGTAGTGCAATGTGTTACTATGAATGGCCTGGTGTTACTGTGTTATTGAAGCACAATTTTTTTGTTTAACGATGCATTGGGAAGCATAAAGCACTGGTTACAAGGTGTCAAAGGAAACCCCCCACTATGCCAAGTTGGTCAATATCTATCTTGGTGCAGTTACATTAATAGCACCAGTGCATTTGTTTAAAATGGTTGCACCACTGAGTTGAATTTTATGAGTTGTAAACTTAGTGATGCAGTTAGTTAAATGTAATGCACCGGTGCTTCTGTGTTCGAAAATAATAGGCCTATTTTTAGCGGGCATTGTCTTTTATAATGCACCAGGTGCAGGGAGTTCCAAATGATGCACTGATTAAGGATGAGTAGATTAAATTCATCGGTTTCGGTTCTCACTATGAAGTTAGAACTGGATGCATCGAATCAGGGTGAGCCGAATCATATGGGTGCACCATGTGGAATCGGGAAAACAATTGAAAAAAGGGCCAAATTTCAAGATAAATTCAAATTTTAATATGATGAAAATACAAATGAGAAGGTACTAAAAAATTTACTTGGACTCTTATGTCTCAAGGAGGCATGGTTCCATCATTGATAGGAAATGAAAATTCATGGTAATTTCCAAAATTTGGAAATGTGTGGAATCTTCCATTGGAGCTATCCAACTCGTCGAAGAGCATTGGTAATAGGGCATCTATGAAAGGAAAGTGAGAACCAGTGCTTGATTAAGAGTTTGGATGAGGTTCCCAAAGGGGTTGGATCCAATGGTGGAAAGTGAGGAGTTTTTCACCATTGGGCAAGGTTCAATTCTCGTGAGGGATTTACCTAGAGTCATGGGGACACCTTGAGGTAGTGGTCGAATGTGTGGTTGCACCCAGAGATACCATATTAAATGGTATCGTGACCTGTGCACACATAAGTGGATCAAAGCCCACCCCCATGTCCTTCAAATTTTTTAGCCCAAAGGGGTTGGATCCAATGGTGGAAAGCGAGGAGTTTTTCACCGTTGGGCAAGGTTCAATTCTCGTGAGGGCTTTACCTGGAGCCATGGGGACACCTTGAGGTAGTGGTCGAAGTGTGGTTGCACCCAAAGATACTATAATAAATGGTATTGTGGCCCGTGCACACATAAGTGGATCAAATCCCACCCCCATGTCCTTCAACTTTATAGTCCCCGAGGTGTAGGACAGTCGGTGATAGAGTGTGTTGTTAAGCCACTCCGTGATGTTAAAGTCACCGGTTCAAAACCTGCGGGGACAAAAAATCCAACCATGTTAAGGGTTGGTGTGGCTCAGGCCAAGTGCGATCCCCGGGTGATTTTGACGGCTTAGATGCCCCTGAGTCGCAGTTTCTCAAGCCACAGGTTAATCACGTAGTCAACAGGTCCCGCACAAATTAACAAACAAAAAAAAACGAGTTTGGATGAGGTGTCACAATGAAAAATGGTCTAGTAATTTTTTATTTATTTACCATACTGTGTTGCACTTGACGATAGTTATACACACCGGGTCATAATATTCAACGACACCAGTGCACTTTGATTGCTGCTTGTTATTTCTGTTATAATGTATGACAATGCATTTGAAAATTTAAGCACTAGTATGTTATGTTTTATGTGTGAACCAATGCATATGCACCTTAAAGGTGCATTTGTAAAAAACCTTCGGTTGCTCGCCTCTGCTAACAACCTTTGGTATAAACAAAGAAGAGATATATTTTTTGGGGATGTTTCGTAAAAAAATCTGCTAGAAGGTGTTCTCCTTGTAGTGTTCTCTTCATCTTATTGACTTGTTTTATTTTGTGTCCTTTTATTACTCATTCTTTTCTTACCTCTAGCCTTCTTTTTCTTCCTTGAGTCTAGAATTTCTACTTCTTGGATTGAATTAGCTTGCAAGGCCAATTTTTTTTCTTTTCTCATGGTCAAAAAAATTTCCCAGTCAACTTGGTAGGTTTGTTTCTCTAATGCATCACAAACAATGAGTTTGATCAACCCATAATGGGCTAAGGCACCCACTCTTCCTTGTTGCACTTTATCACTTGATTCTATAAGAAACCATAATAGATAGTAGGGGATGCTTAAGTTTTATCAGGTTGTTGATAGTAGAAGTATCTCAGTTGGTGTAGCATTATGAAGTGGTGTGCATATACCATACTATTTATTCCCTCGCATATTATTTATTGCATTATATGTAAGGCTATCTCATCCCCGAGTTTGAGAATGATTTCTCTTCTCACACCATTCTTGGTTTCTTCTACCTCTTCATAGAACTTGAAGAAACTTTTCTTTGAAGTCAAAGAAGGATGTCTCTCTTCCTTGTCCCACGTTATCCGAACATGGAACCTTGTAACTCTAAGCAACATGGGTTCATTGAATTGAATTTGTAAATCCCTAACTAATGTTATGTATTCTTGTCCTTGCAAGTGTTGTAAATTATCTGCAAACTCCAAAGCAATCTTCTCATCAAATCCATTGAGCCTATTAAAGTATTCAATCTAGTTTTATTTTTGGAATATCTCTAGTACTTCCAGATTATCATATATTTTATAGGTATCTTCAGGTCCCTTCTATTAAATCCAACCATAATCTTGGTGTCTTCTTGCATGAGGCTTGCTTCACTTTTTTTATTCTTCTGACAATATACAAGAAAACTATGCTTTTTGGGCGGTTCTATTTATGATTCTAACTCATTATTAGTCATAAAAAAAACAAAATACTATATTCTAAAAAACATGCTTGTAGACTTATTCTTTTTTCTTGAGAAGAAAGAAGATTCTATATAGGAACTTACCTTTTTCTGAGCCCCTGGTGTTGAATTACTCTGCCTCTATTTCTTTACAGCTCTGGTTGCAAGTATTTTATTTTGTACTCTACCCCTTCTCCTTGGATAGCCTCTAGACTCTCCAAAATTGGAGTTTGAATAGGTTTTGATCCTTGTATCACTTAGAAATTTTTGGATATGTGTAATTTAGAAATATTCAACAATATTTACCTCTTTAATCAACTTTCGCTTCTCCAACAACACTCTCGCTCTTGAACTAGCATTCAACCCTTCACTATCATCTTGGACAACACTCTGAATTCTTACAAATGCTTGGAATCTTCAACCATCTTCTATTTTTTAGTTGGGGTGGTTTGAGAGCTCAACATACCTTCCTTTCCATCGAAAATAATGCCATCAAATTCAAATTTTGTATTTGATTGACGACTTTTTCTTGTGATGATTGTGCTGATTTAAATTAACCTTCCCAATTTCTACTCTCCTAACATGATTTCCATATCACCATAATATCATTGAGTTTATTCTAACACTACATTAATTTCCTCCCCCAAACCGAGGCTTGAACATCCACATTGACAAGATTTTGGGTGATGGAATAATAATAGTGTAATGTTAGGGAGATTTAGATGTTAGATTTAGTGTGATAGACATGTCTATGTTAACATATTTACAAAAATTATAACATAAGTTACATATCTTTGTTTTGAGATTGGTTGATCATCTTTGTGATTTTTCATCTCATTTTTAATATGGCGATCCTTTGCATGAAGTGATCATGGTAATGAATGTCTTGAATTTTCTATGGATGTTGTAGAGATTTTCTCCTATAGTCTTCTTTAGCTTTCATTCTTGGAATGGTAGTATTTGGTAGTAGCATATCTATCATGTAGTTGCATGTATTTTTCAATTATGTAGTATATTTTTCCATAGTACCTTGTAGGTGGAGTCTTTTATAGGAGCCTATATTGGACCTTGTCTCTTGTAGTATTCTATAGGTGGAGTATTTTGTACTAGTCTATAGGTCATGCCTCCTATATTTTTTTTTAGTATCCTGTAGCTCATGTCTTGTAGGGGCCATAAAATACAAAATTACATACAATTTAACATATATTTCCTTTCTCTATACGTAAATCATTCATTCACATCCTACAAGCATAAAAATTCTGCTGGAATTCAAATCTATTTATAGAATGAAAATAACTTAACATAATAAAATTTAATTACCTCTTCCTGATGTTGATTTCTCTGTTGACCCGGTTGTCTAGCCTGCTGCTTTTTTGCTGCCTGATGTGCTAACCAACTCTGCCCAAACCGCGTTTCCTCCCTGCCAGCTAGGAGCAGCTTGTCCGTCTTCCTAGCTCCAGGATACTGTAAGTATATCCTGCCCCCCATGCCCAAAAGCCCCAGCAAACTGGTGCCCCCTGCTTCTGGTTCACCAAGAACCCATAAAACAAACTCCCCACACCAGAAAAATAATCACCTCAGACATACAGTCTTTCCCCCTTCCAATAATTCTTCCTCCTCCCAAAAATAATCCTCCCCTTCCCGTAAGACTCCTCCCGTCATATCCCTGCTTCACCGACCCTTTCCTCCTCATTAATTTCCTTATCCCTACATTCATTATCTTATCCTCTTAGTTAATGTCTTATTCTATTATTTAATGTTTCTTATCCTTATATTTAATGTTTCTTATCCCCTCCGTATACGTAAATCATTTAATTAAACAAATTAAAATTATTAACCCTCTTAAATTTATTACCCATGTCATTGAATGTGACAGGTAATTAATTAATTAATTAATTACTCAAAATTATAACAATTAATTAATTAATAAATATTTAATTAATATTATTATGCCAATCTTTGTTTAATTAAAACCATATTAGGACAATTAATTACCTAATTAATTTTTACTTAATAATCCCTAAGCATATATTCAACTAGGGTTATTACATGTCTCCTATAGAAATGTTTACATAGATACAAACATGGGTATGGCACATGGTGTAGGTATAGCAGGGAATTGCGAATGTATGGGTGAAGTATATGTATAAGTGAATTGATTGGTTGCATGTTCACATGTAATGAGTGAAATTTTGATATCGGTAAATGGAATGAAAAGATGAGGGATTGGAATGGAATGAAGATGTTTTTGATTTGTGTGTCTATACTTGTGTATTTGACTTTCATTTTTTTGGGTATTGGCCTTGGATTGTTTTTGAAGTTTGAATACCCGTTGATGTTTAGATTGGTCACAACCTAAAAGAAACCTCATGTAGATAAAATCCCCTACATTTTTATAGAGGTGGTACTCCTATGTAACTGCCTGAAATATATAGCTTGGTTTTCTTGAATTAATCTATCAAATAAGGGAGTACTAAATGCCAAGCTCCAATTTTATTGCTTAAATAAAATACACATAATTGTTTGCAAGATAAAAATGTATTCACAAAGCACAGTTCCTGAGAGAAGGACCATGGATCTTTTAAATATTGAAATATAACATATACATAATATTATACAAGAATAAAGGAATCATATGAAAATAAAACATTCCTCACATCTATCGTAGAATAATAATATTTGATCACATTCATAAGATGGAAAAATATAAGTCCAGAATACAAAGAACTTTAAAAGATTATTTCATTCAAAACAAAAGCGAATATGATAGGTGCACTTCAAAAATCTCATGCTCATAAACTCTAGAGTTTGAAAAATCATTCAAGTTACACCCCAAGGTAGTTCTCTAGGGAGACAAAAAATCATAGTCAGTTTTACAATAAATTTAAAAATTTGTGTTTGTCCAAATGGATTGGGATGGGGCTCCCATGGATCATAAAATAAATTAGACTGGGATTGGACCTGGAAGAATAAAAAGGAGATGATTAGATATCAATTACGATCAAACTGGACTGAAATTTCATTGATGCGTGTAATGTTTTTCACTGTCATCTCTCCAATTTTCCATGGCAAAGGAAATAACTGTCTTTGCCTCGTTTCGTTAAAGAAATGGGCCCAAAATCTATACTATTTTCATACTTCAACAACAAATGTCTTATTTTAAACATAATACATTAGATACGATGACCTTTTATGAGAACAATAAAGCCTAATAATACTGAAGTGCTCCATTGCTTCAAAGCTTCCTCTCTTATCTAAGAAGGATGTTGCTTCTAGAGACAATATCAATGTGTCCAGTCCATAAATAAGTTTTTTGAAAGAGGAAAGGAATGCATTATTTACTTCATAAAATGGTACACATCTTTCTGTTTCCATAAATCCTGATACCACATTTGAACATGATCAATTTTACAGTTTACTTGCTTGGCCAAACACAAGCCCTTGAAGATGTGACAACATGTAATGGTGAAAATTAGATACGAGGCCATGTAACACTTTTTATTCTTTTTGAAAATTTCCAACTAAAAAGATAATTCACTGGAGATAATATTTTCCAAATCAAATATTACTCTTTCATGAGTTGAAAAGTGCAAGATATATAGACCGAGCCTAGGAATAGTAGATGGAGTCTCTTGTTAGGCTACTCTAGTGAATAGCCATTCCATTTCTCAATAGGTATTTTTTAATGAAATAACATGAATGCTTGAAATTTCCTCTGGCATAATTGTTGGGTATTCAAGATATTCTTGTAAATTATCCAATCCTCCATTCCTTTCCTTCAAAAACTCCTTGGCTTCATCACCTTTGAAATTTATTGTCGGATCTGAAAGTATAAACATTCTCTTAAAGAATGAAGGTGGTAAGGAAGTAGGAGATTCACCTTGAAATTGAATTATTCTCTGATTCTTGTCAAATTTATCAACACACCACAAAGCCAACTCTTTGAAATCGTAGACCTTTGGAACACAACCTGCCAGAGTGATTCTTGACGTCCAAATCTGGTTTGAATTCTTCTCCGGAAGGGGCAATTAAGAGTAATACTTGTATGCTCTTGACAAATGAAACCTTTGATCTTCTCATACAAGTTAATTGATGGTGTCACCAGATAATTGTTTCTTTCTTCTGGTTGTCATACTTTATCAGGTTGATGGATTAATGTACAGTTCTTTGTAAACATTATTACCATAATATGCCTTGAGACTCGTGATTGAAAGAATCATTAATGCAAATTAAATTTAGAATTGATGAGGAAATGTCTTGAGAAGATAAAAATTAGGGATAAGAATTTGAATAAGTGTTGAGAGATTGTGGGGTTAGGGAGGTATGGCGGGTCGGTGGGTATGGTGGAGAAAATTCATAACATCCCGTGGACCCGCAATAAGATTTTGAGAATTTGGCTAAGTATAAGAAGTAGAGCGGGATGACGGGGTCACGGGCATAGACAAGAAAATTGGGAATGTTCCTTAGACCTGCGATGAAGTATTTTTGAAAAGTTTCTAAGTGTAGGTGCAAAATAGAGGTGAAAAAATTCAATGGTGTATTTTGGGGGTCGTGGGGTTTTAACACGACTAAAGATACATTGTGAACTCAGGACAAACTCAAAATTTTTCTAAGTATGGGAAACGAATATACAAGAGATATTTTACAAAAGACTTAACACATTTGAGGATAAACAACTAGCTCCAACTGTGGGACACTAACCCCCTGTGGGTTACTGAGAATTCAAAATATTAATCATTGGGTAATGGAGTTAGTATGAAAAGGAAAAATTAAAACAAAGAATTTAAAAATATGTATAGCAGAAGAAAACTATATACAAATGGTGACTAAGAATTTTTAAGAGAAAAAACTTTTAAGGTGTTGCCATTGACTAGCAACATCTGACTATTCCTTTCATGTCTTTCAACAAATAAGAGTTGTACCCAAGAAATTTTTCAATCACATAAGAAATGATCCACAATGCTTCAATCTTTATATGCAAGGATGGTTTTTCTTTTGTCTTATTCCATAACAACACAAGCTGACCCTTTTGAAAATCCTTTGCTAATGCACTTTGATCAAAATGTCTTTTGATGGTCTGTTGTGTTTGGATTATGTTTCTCAATGTTTCACTTTTTTGTTCTTCCAATGTATCAACTGATAATACATTCTTTTCAAGGAGGAATCTTGTTCAATATCTTCCATGTTCACAACGTAAATCGGAGCATTTAATTCCAAATGAATTGAAAATTTTTCTTCCTTTCCATATACTAATGTATATGGTGAAAATAGTACACTGTCTTTTGGTGTAAGTCTACTATCCCATAGCACATCAATCGACTTTACATGCCAATTCCTCTGGTTTACAGTGATTTTCTTTTTTAGAATATGGATCCATGTTTTATTTGTAGATTCAACCAAGCCATTCCCTTGGGGATAGTAATTTGATGATTGCCCCATGATGATATTGTATTCCCCATAAAACTTTGCAAATTTTGAACCTATGAAAATTGATCCATTATCAATTATTATCTTCTTTGGAACTCCAAATATTGACAAGATATTATCTTTGAGTAAAATGACGAGTTCTTCAGAATTGACCTTTTTTAGAGCTACAACTTCTTTCCATTTTGTGAAATAATTAGTTGCAGTAAGAATATAGGAGTGATCTTTGCTAGATTTTGTATTGATTAGTCCTATAACATATAGTCCCCTCTGTGTGAAAGGTTCTTCGATCATTATAAGGTGAAATGACATTGTTTCTTTCTTCATATTTCCTAAACTTTTTTGACAAGAGATGCATTTTCTGGTCATTGAATAAGAATCTTTAAAAGTGGTGGGAAAATAATAGCCAACTATGATGATTCAATGCGTAGTTGTTGTTGGTGCAAAGTGGCCACCAAAAATAACTTCATGAAACTCTTGTAGAATCTTTTGAGCCTTTGTGGATTCAACAAATCTTAATAAAATTCCATCAAAATTTGTCCAAAAAAAACTTCAGCAACTAGTACATATTGATTGGCCCTCATTTTCAATGACCTTCTTTCCTTTGAAGACATACCAATGGGAAACTGACCAAACTTCAAATAAAATATAATGTTTTTATACCATTATGATGTCGACAATGATGACCTTGGTGAAATAGATATATCTGCATTCACTGCATCAATTCTTGTCATTAACTTACATAATCCTTATTCTTTGACTGCTTTTAAATGCTTGATCTTGATATCATACTCTTGAATTTTGGCAAGCCAATTTTCCCATTTTCCTTTCCTAAGTTGTTGATTAAGCAACATCTTTACTGGAGAGGTTGGGACATAAGCTATGCCATGAGATGATAAAACATATGTTCTGAAATGTGATACTTCTTTGACCATAGAGAGAGCCTTCTTTTCTATCTCTGAGTATTTTAGTTCATAATCATGCAATGTTTTGCTCATGAAATTGATAGATAATTATTATCCCTTTGAATTCCTTTGTGTTAATATGGAATCAATAGTCTCTTCTACAGTAAAATAAAACAATATGAAATCTTTATCGAAGTTTGGGATGACAAGGATTGGAGTAGTAGTGTTTGCATGTTTAATTTTAGTAAATGCTGCTTGAATTTCCCGAGTCCATTTAAATTTATGGTCTTTCTTCAAAANTTCTACAGTAAAATAAAACAATATGAAATCTTTATCGAAGTTTGGGATGACAAGGATTGGAGTAGTAGTGTTTGCATGTTTAATTTTAGTAAATGCTGCTTGAATTTCCCGAGTCCATTTAAATTTATGGTCTTTCTTCAAAATCATATTGATCGGATTTATAATTGTAGCATAGTCTGGGACAAATCTTTGTACAAAATTTATCTTTCCAAAAAAAGACCGAACTCCCTTTTTAGATGTTAGAGGATTCAAATCATTAATGGCCTTGATTCTTCCTGGAATATATATATATATATATATATATATATATATATATCCGTCCTTACTCACTATATGTCCCAAAAGTATTCCTTTTGATATTGCAAACATAAATTTCTTAGGATTCAAAGATATACCATACAATATGCAACATTCAAAAAATTATCTTAAATGTTTGATATGTTCTTCTCTTAATTTTGAGTGAATAGTTAAATCATCTTGATAATTAGCCATAAACTTCCCAATCAAATCTTTGAAGGAATGATCCATTGCCATTTGGAAATTTTCTCCAACATTTTTCAAACCACATGACATGCGATCATAAGGATAAGTTTCCCATGGTGTAACAAAAGAAGTCTCGGGCCTATCTTCCTTAGCAAAAAGTACCTAATTATATCCCAAAATACCATCTAACATAGACATTAAGGCTGAACCAGTATCTTGTTGTAGAAACACCTCCATGTTGGGGAGTGGGTAATTATCTTTGATTCTTACTCTTTTTAAATCTATGAAGTGAACATAAAGACGAATTTCCCCACTCTTTTTTCTGACTATAACAAGATTTGAGAGACACTCTGAATGTTTGATTAGAAAAATTATTTCAGCCTTCTTTAACTTTTCCAATTCCATTTTTACTAAAGGATTTAAATTATGATTTATCATCATCAAATTTTGTTTAACATGTTTCACAACTTTAAGTGGTATAATGTGTTGAAAAGTGGACTTATCATATTCCTTTAGATCGTTGTAAGTCCAGATGAAAATGTCACGGAATTATTTAAATAGAGAAGTGTATTGATCAATTTCTTCCATTGTACAAGAAGTACCAAGATTTATATATTTGGGACAAAAATGTGTACCGATATTTATCTTTTGTGTCTCTTGAATTTTTTTGACAGATACTTCTTCATTTAGATCTTGAATTTTTGTTTTATCATCTCTTGTGAAAATAGATTGCAAACTGACAAGATATTTTGAGTTGGATACACGAGTTTGATCATCAATGATTTCAGAAGAATCACCTGGATCAACAAAAAAAGAAACAACATGTTCATCATTTTCAAAAACTTGCAAAAAATCTTGATTGTCTAGTATTGAAGGCTTGAAAATTATTTTAACACGAAATGTACTTTTGCTTTGGGAATCATCTAGGTTGAAGAGAGATGCAACAACCGCTAGTGAAATCAACCTTTTGATTCTTATCTCGAGGAATGAAATAGATATTGAATGAGTCAAAAGAGTCCATGAGTTCACATGCTCTTTTTGCAGTGTTTCAATTTTTCTTTCTTGATTCTATATCTCTTTTTGGTATGGTTTATGACCAATTCCAAGTCGCCTACCAGATTTTCTAATTTCATCTCGAGTGCAAGAATCATTCCTTGTATCAATGCTTCATACTCTGCTTCGTTATTGGTACATGGAAATTCTAGTTTGATGGAATGCATATATATACTAGACCGAGGGATTTAAAAAATGATCATAAATCCACTTCCAGATCTAGAACATGAACCATCAAATGCCATTTTCCAAAAACCTTGAATTTTTTTTTATTCCTCTTGCTTTAAATGGTTGATTTGTTCTGGACTGAGAACAACATAATTTCTAATTCCAGCATCGATAAAATTCTCCATTACTTCGTTCTCTTTCTTCTTGAATGATTTTAAATTTCTATTTTCTCGAGGAACTCTGACCATTGTTCCATATTTTTTAGGCAACATCATACAACTTCGATCATCCATAATATATCCTCCAATAATGAACAAAAATCGCTTCCTAATACAACACCACATGCTGGTGGTAAGTCCACTACTATAATAGTGAAAAATGTTGTGATGTGAGGTGCTGCACTTTTCCATGTAGAAAAATATTTTATCTTTCCATAGGCTGGGACCTTTCTTGAATCAATAGAATATATACTTTCCCCAGTCTCATAGTATTTGGTACATTCCATTTGCAACACTTCCATGACTGAAAAATGAATGATGTTGTTAGTTTCTCCACTATCAACCGGATAATTATTTAATATAATGTCATGATTTTCTATGGTTAAGTAGAATGATGAGACTTTTCCCCTTGGTCTTATTGATGAAATATTTTGTTGTTTCCTGGAATTCATGAAAAAAACTTATGTTCTTGTATTTGAATCATCAAGTACATTTAAGAGATTTTCTCTCTACTGTGGTATATTCACTAACTCCATGAAGGGAAAAGTAATTCTGATTTTGGCTAAGTTGTCAATCGAATTTAAACTCATTTGTGGTAGAGTCTTTGCCTGACTAGAAACTGCTTGTTGCTTTATTGGTTCTGCAGTATTTTCTTTTGTCTTTTGTTTCTCAGGTGCTTACTTTGTTTTGAATTTATTCACTTTTTCTCTTGTTTGGACATAATTTTCTTGTGAATAATCATGATCTTCTTGTTCATCAAAAATGTAAAAATATGATGGGCCTTCATCCATTTGTACCAACTCTAAAATTTCATCTTGGGTGATGTCTTTTTCTTGATCAACATTCTCAAAGCTTTCTTCTTCCACAATTTCTTCTAATACCACAACATTGAGATTTGGCACTCTTGGTGCTCTAGGTCTATTTTCTTCATTCCTATCATTTCTTACCCGTTGATCTTGTAATGGAACTCTTGTATTTTGATTGGGTGGAACACAAATTTCATATCTTTTTAGCCTTGTGATTTCATTCTGCATTTGTCTGATGGTTCTGCTTATTTGAGCAATTTCTATTTTTTGTCTTGTCTCTCGAGAAACCACTGGATCATTTCTAACATTAGGGGGAACCCCATGGAGGATCCCTCCACAAGTTCCTTGATTTTCAACATTTATTGAAGTAGATGGTCCTTGCTTTGATATGGAAAGAGTGTTCATTTTTCTTTGTACTTTCCCAAGAGTGATCTCCAGATCAACATTGGAATCCAACATAAATTCTTCCATCTTCATTTCCTTCTCGATGGCTTCGTGTAAATCATTTATTTGTGAAGATCTTATTGCATAGTTCACATTTGCAAGCATTGTGTTTTTATAAAAACCAAATATAACAAGAGCATTTGGTCGTTGCTCTTCTGGAATTTGATTCAAAGTCTTGAAAATTAAAAGTTAAAATCTCTTATTCTTTCTCCTTTCTTCAGATGGATTTGAGTGAATTGAGTGAGAAACATATGATATGCAACGAGGGATCATACATTGTCATAAACATATTCTCTAGGTCATCAAATGATCCGATTGATCGAGCATGAAGAGACATGTACCATTCATAGGATGGACCTATTGAGGTATGGAAAAATACTCTAACCATCACATCATCATGTTCAATTAAATGGATATCACACAAAACTAGGAATTGATCCATGTGTCTCTTTGGATTCATGATTCTATATCCTAAAAAAACTAGTAAAACTCCTTGAGGGAGGGTTGATAATGTATGATGTTCTCCTTGTAAATTAAGAGTGCTATACCTAGCTCTTATCCATGGGAATATTTGTCTTTCATTTCTTTCTTCTTGATTATCAGGAATCCCGTTTCTTTCTTCTTTGTCACCCATAAATAGGGTTATTGTTATTTATGACTTGGAACTTTCACCAACTTTGTGAAGTAGACGTTTTTTGCTCTTATTTCTTGTTAGTGATTCTTTATAAGTGCAGTATCCAGTTCTATTGATCACATTTTATGTTCACTTATTCTTTGAGGGAACTTGCAAGAAAGTGATCCGGTTATGATACATTGTGATTATTCTTTTCTTATGAGTTATGTTATGATGTCATTGTGATTATATGATAATTTCTAGATGTATATATGTATCGACATGTATTATTGATGAGTTTCCCTGAGTGTGCATGATACATGAAAGGTTGATGTTGTTGATGGGATCAACAAACTTTCTTGGAATCTAGATTGAGTCAGGGAGTGGACTTCTATTTGGTTTTAATTTTGAGTATTGATTTACATGTATATATGATGATTTTAGTATGGATGTTATGTATATGGATTATTGAAAATATTCTTGTCAGTGGATGCAGGCTTGGAGACGCTTGCTAATCCGAATCACATAAGGAGTAAAGGGGTCATGCATAGAAACCACACAATTGAGGGAGAGGTGTGGCAAAGTCCCTATAACAACCTACTAACACTCCTGTCATGACCTGGATGATCTAGATTTAGGAGCAGAAAGAAATGATTAACAGATTGAATACAATAAACACAGAGATATGAAGAATAACACATATATCCAATGAACAATATCTTCTATTGAATAATGAAATAGGATGAAATTGTAAAATTGTAGAGATAAAACACTTGCTTGAATGGTGGTAGCTATCTCTGAGAAGAGATGTGGATGCTACGTGCATCCGTCTGAGCAGAATGAATTACAATGAGGATCTAGAGGCCTTTTTGATATTACTCATGAATTCCAAAACCCTAGACATCCAAAAACCTAACCCTAGGAGGTGAAATGTCAAAAGTCATGTGGGCCCCTATGGGTAAGTTGGTACCTCAACTACCCAGGGTCGTAACTTTTTCATACGACCTCCGTTTTAGGCGCATGATAGCCCGTTGGAAAGGTATTTAAGAGAAATACATATTCCGCCATCAAACTTTGAATTTGTCTATAATTTGACTATGGCAAGCCAAAAAAACATTGTTTAGGCCTCCAAAACGACCCTGGAATTACAACAAGATGTGTTGACATGAACACATACAAAATAAGCTAGTTGGATTAGGTGAAAGGACACCAATATCCACCTAGAATATGTGTGGGGCTTCAGACAGCCCCAAAAGTGTAGAAACCACAATTACAAAGAAGTACATAAGAACGTGTTGAACCAAAAACAAACTAGAGGAGCTAGTTGGAATAGGTGGGTGGTCACCAATAACCAACTGGATCAATCCTCCCCCTTAGGAAGCAATGGTATCCATTGTGTTGAGTTCCCCCATCAGGTGAGGACATTTTTGTTGCATTTGGCCCTAGGTGAGCCACTTGCCTTGTTGTAGGAGTTTCCCTGCCTTGAAAACCCAATAAAGATGGATCCTCTGCTACTGAGTTCCTTTGACCTGTGTGTCCACTATCTGATTAGTGGATGCTTGTTCTGTGCAGTTGAGGTTGATCTCTATGGGTGTCAGTTGTTCTACGATCTTTGAGGTGTCCAATAATGGTGGAAAATATGGTTCCACATTGAACACTGGATGCAGGCCAAGGAAGGGTGGAGTGTTGAGCTCAAAAGCATTGCTACCCACAACCTTGGTGATAGTGTAAGGCCCATAGCGAAGTGGGAGGAGCTTTTGATGGGGCCCTGTGAGACAATCCTTCTGCAAATGTAACCAAACTTTTTAGCCAACCTGAAACTGGTGTGGTACCCTGTGTTGATCATGGCATTGCTTGTACTTAGCATTGGATTTATGCAAAATCTCCTAGACCTATTGGCGGATGTGATGAATTCGCTCAATGAATCTGGTGGCTTTGTCGATCACAGATTGATCATGGGAAGAGTATATCTGTGTGGTGCAAGAGGAAGTGAAACATCAATGGGTCCCAAGGATTGGAATCCTAGTCCCACCTGAAATGGGCTATGGCCAGTGGAGCTATGGAGAAACTTGTTGTAATTGTTTTGAACATAGGGGGGGCTCTCGTCCTATGTACATTGATGCTTAGAGATGTACATGCACAGGATGTGCACAATCATATGATTGACGACCTATGTTTGGTCATCTATTTGGGGGTGGAAATCAATGGATTTTGTAAGCTTGGTGTCCAACAGTGACAAGAGACTCGCCCAAAAGGTGTTGAGGAACGTGATGTTCTGATTGGAGATGATTTTCTATGGTATCCCAAAGTGTACCCACACTCGTTCAAAGAAGAGCTTGGCATTATCCATCCCTGTGATATTCTTCTTACATGCCATGAGGATGGCCATCTTCGAAAACTGATCAACAACCACAAATACACAATCATTTCCTTGCTTGGTGGAAGAAAGGCCAGACATGTAATCCATTGAGATGGATTCCTAGGGCTTCTCGAGAGTAGGAAGAGGGGTGTATAGGCCTTACTTCTTGATGGATGGCTTGATAATGACACAAGAAGTGCAAGATCTGATATACTTGCTGACGTCCTGTCAAATTTTTGGCCAATAAAAATGTTTCTATATAATGGCCACAATTTTCTCCACGCCAAAATGTCTTGCCATCCGATTGTAGTGGGCTTCCCAAATCAGCTTTGCACGCTTGCTTGTAGGAACACAAATATGGCCCAGGTGGCATACTAGTCCATCCTAAATGTTAAAATCGGTGACAGGCGTGCCTATACTTAAGAGTTGATAGGTGGTGGCGAAGTCTGAATCTTGCTGATAAAGTTGGGGCCACTCAGATTCTTCATGTCCACACAGATAGAGCACAGTGGTGAGTGTAGCCACAACAGATCGACTGAGGCAGTCAATGACATAATTTGAGATACATGTCTTATACTTGATGTTGATATGGAACTACTGCAAGTAGGTGGATCACTTCTGATGAGGGTCGTTATGCAATTTCCCTATGTCTGTATGAATTGCAGAGGCTTTTGATCAGTGTGTATGATCATCTCCTTTCCCAAAATGTAATGTTTCCATTGACGACAGGCTTGTACAATGGAATACATTTCCTTGTCATAGGAGGGGTATTTTCGGACAATATCTGAGAGTGTCTTACTATAGTATGCCACTGGATGACTGTGTTGAGTGAGAAATGCACCCACAACATAGTTAAATGCATCAGTCTCAATCTCGAATGATTGTTGCAGATCAGGAAAGGAGAGTACTAAAGTTGAGCACAAGAGATGCTTCATATCATCAAATTCTCATTTTTGTTCCTTCCCCCACACGAAATTGGCCCTCCCACCGCCCTTGGTCACCTGGTTGAGGGCCCATGCAATATTGGAGAATCCCAACCTGAACCGTTGGTAGAAGTTGGCTAGTCCCAAGAAGTTCCGAAGCTCGGTCAACGTGGTCAGGGCTGTCCAGTCACAAATGACTTGGATMTTAGCTGGATCAACATGTACCCCATGCTCATCAACAATGTATCCCAAGTATTGGACCCTATTCATGCCGAAAGAGAATTTTTCCAAGTTGGCATATAGCTTGTGTTGTTGTAGAGTGCTCAAAACCYGCTGAATATGCCGCATGTGCTCCTCCCATGTTCTTTTGAAGATGAGGATRTCATCCAAATATACCACCACAAAGGAGTTGGTGAAGGGTCTCAATACATCATCCATCAGCCTCATAAAAGTGGTTGGTACATTTCTTAAGACAATGGGCATGCCTAGCCATTCAAAGAGACCTTCTTTAGATTTGAAGGTTGTATTCCATACATAATTTGGCTCGATGGGAACCTGGTGGTAGCCATAATTTAGGTCAATCTTGCTGAAGAAATTTTCCCCCTTGAGTTGGTCAAGAAGGTCATCAATCCTGGGAATGGGGTACTGGTTCCTGATTGTGATTTTGTTTAAGGCTCTGTAATCAATGCAGAGTCGTCGAGTCCTGTCCTTCCTTTGCCAGTACAATCATGCTTCCGCAAGGGGAGGAGTTGGGTCTAATGTGCCCCTTTTAAAGAAGATATTGGATCTGACGCCTAATTTCGTCATTTTCCATCAACAAGCGATGATAGACTGGTCCACTAGGTAGGGGTGCGCCGGGGGTCAGATCAATTGGATGCTTGTCTTGGCAGTGTGTCGGTACCCCTGTAGGTGAGGAAAAGTTGTCTTTGTATTCTTCCATGATCCTGTCCACTTTCTTTTGCTGCAAAGAGAGGCTCTGTGTAGAGGCCACGGATGTGGCGATGACCTTCTACTTACTGTGAGAACGAATCACAAAGAAGACGAACTTCCCAGTCTGTGAGATGACCTTACTGCATTGCTTAACATAGATTAAAGAAATAACATTAGGTTGTGCTACCTCTGGTATCCTGTACAATTATCTACCCAAAGTAATAATAACACTGCGGGGTCTAGAATCATACACAACAAGACACTTCCATAAATATGGTTGTCCTAAAATAAAATCACAAACTTCAAGGGGAGAAATATCACACAATACCTGATCTTTGAAAGGCTTGATGTCGTAGGGAAGACAACATGGTTGGCTAACACAAAGATCTATTCCTTGGTGAAGCCAGTTGATGGTGTAGGGTTGTGGGTGCAGTGTCATTGGTAGGTCCAGTCGCTTGTCAACCTCTGTTGAAATTGGGTTCTTCTGACTACCGCTATCAACAATGAAATGAAGCAGAGCCCCCTTTACCCACATCTACGAGTGAAAGAGGCATTCCCCTTCTTCTGGTTCTTTTGGTTCACTTGGCCATAATTTGGTGTTAGCGATAGTGGCATTGGGTTCAACATCTATAATCTGCTTCCCTTCTTCAGGATTTGATTCAGAATTAGAATTGACCTCTGAATCAAAAGCCTTCAGCTCGGCCATGATTCACTGCTTGGAGAAACATTCTTCGGTGTTGTGCCAAGGGCTCTTATGGTACTCACATCATTTTCCTGTGTCCTTCTTTGTCTTATCATTGCCCTTCTTGTGTTGTGGCTTGGACTAGTTTTCCTGAGGTTGACCATCTCGACTTGGTCCCTTGCTGTGTGGGTTGGGGTTGCCTTTTCCCTGCTTCGGATGTGAAGGGTTTTCAGATCCAAAATCTCTCCTTTTCTTCTTAAATTTTTGCTCGATCTTGACAATGTATCTATAAGTCGTGCCCAATGAGGTGATGTCTAGAAAATCCATTTTTGTTTGAATGTATCTATGAAAACAATTGCAGTATTTGAGCACTAGATGACGCTCAGAGTTTTTGATACCCAATTTGGTGCGCATGGTATGAAAAATATTGGTGAAATATGGTACTGTTTGGTCCCTTTCATGACGTAGGGTGGTCCATCTGGTGTATTGGTCTTCATAGCTTCCAACAAGGTAGTATTGTTCTTTAATGGCGTCCCCGAAGGAATCCCGTGTAGGGGCCACCACAAACATTGCAGATTCCTCTATGAAACTTTACTTAGAGTAACTATCCCACTAGTCTTTAACATCGGGAACGACCTTGAGGAGTTCAAAAGTGATCTTTTCCCTATCAGAAAAATTGCGGACCAAAAAATACCCTTCGAGCATATTCAACCATTTATCTACAACATCCACATCTGTCAGTCCTTCAAATAATGGCCTATCAAAATTTACCTGTACCTTGAAGGGGGTTGCATGGTCATTTGATGAAGATGCTTCTCCGGTGGGCAGCCGTCGAAAGATCTGCATGAAGTTGTCCATCATTTCATTTCTTTGTCGCGCGAGGGATTCATTGAGAAACATTTTAATAGGATCTCCTGCTCCATCATATTTCTTTTCGCCCCCCATGGGTTGTTTTCTTGCTCGTCGTGACCTATATTACAATGGCTCGATTGGTTCGAGTCCCAACTTCTTGTACCCAGATATTATCGGGGACATGCACGAAGAAAAATAAATGAAGAACATACCTCTCTGATACCAATGATATGGATTTATGAGAGGAACAAACTGATTAACATGATGAACACAATAAACACAAAGATATGAAGAATAACACAGATATCCAGTGAATAATATCTTCTATTGAATAATAAAATAGGTTGAAACTGTAAAATTGGAGAACTGAAACACTTGCTCGAATGGTGGTAGCTATCTCTGAGAAGAGATGTGGTTGCTACGCACATACGTCTGAGAAAAATGAATTACAATGAGGCTCTAGAGGCCTTTTTGATATTACTCATGAATTCCAAAACCCTAGACATCCAAAAACCTAACCCTAGGAGGTGAAACGTCAAAAGTCATGTGGGCCCCTATGGGTAAGTTGGTACCTCAAATTCTCGGGGTCACAACTTTTGAAAACGACCTCTGTTTTAGGCGCGTGATAGCCCGTTGGAAAGGTCTTTCAGAGAGCTACACAGTCTGCCATCAAAATTTGACTCTGTTTATAGTTTGACTATGGCGAGCCAAAAAAATATTGTTTAGGCCTCCAAAACGGACCTGGAAGTACAAAAAGATGTGCTAACATGACAACATACAAAATAAGCCAGTTGGATTAGGTGAAAGTCCACCAATACCCACCTGGNTGTTTATAGTTTGACTATGGCGAGCCAAAAAAATATTGTTTAGGCCTCCAAAACGGACCTGGAAGTACAAAAAGATGTGCTAACATGACAACATACAAAATAAGCCAGTTGGATTAGGTGAAAGTCCACCAATACCCACCTGGAAGATGTGTGGGGTTTCAGACAACCCCAAAATTGTACAACCCACAATTACAAAGAAGTACAAAAGAACGTGCTGAATTAAAAATGAATAAGAGGAGCCAGTTGATATAGGTGGGTGGCCACCAATAGCGAATTGGATCATTGAACTATAGGTTAATGATTACCTAATTCGAGAGGTCCACGATGCCGTGAGGGTGGACTGAGGTAGTCCCTCATAAAGAATTCTAAGGGGCGTGCAACAAGGCATAATCCTTATTCCTTAGACAACCCTTAGTCTCTCACAAGGTTGATCAAGTAGAGTGTTGACTCTAAGTGTCGAACAAACTTCCAAACTAGTCAAAGGCGAGTGGCACCCTTGGAGCATGAAGGTGCATCTTGAAGGGCACATCGTAATAATCAAATGTGAGTAATAAAAATCTAGAAGGCTTAGAAAATAAAAATAAAATGCTTATACTTTGTTAGAAAGAGCATGCAAATGATTATTAAATTAAAAACAAACAAATAGTAAAGAGTCTAAGTTTAAAGAGGTTTGTTTAAGTAAACCATAAAAAGGGAATAAAAGAATTAGACTAGCAATTTAATTGAATGAAGAAATAAGAATAAACTTGGGTAAATGCACATGTGTGCATGAAAATAATAGAAAAGATTTATAAATAAAAATAAAATAAAACATGAGAGAATAAGTGGTCCACATAGAGTAGCATCTTGAGTCAATCTACCACTAATCCTAACTAAAAGAAGACTCATAATCCAATTCAAACTAAGATCTAGTTAGGGGACACAAATTAAATGAGGGATTGAGAAACTAAGAGACAACTAAGAGGAAAAATAGGAACACATTGAGGAATGTGAGAGAAATTGTCTAATTAAATAAATTAAAAGGATAAATTATATGTGCAACTTAGGGAGAGTGTGACACATGTAGTGGGTGAATAATCCTTTAATTAAATTATTAAAAATTAATTATTTGTGCACGAGGACATTTGTCATTGAGAATTTTTCTATAAAAGAATTGAGAGAAAGGGAGAGGGGATCTCACTTTTTGTTAGTATTGTTATGCTGCCATAATTTTTCTTGACTAAGTTTTACTTGTGAGAGTTGGGTTCAAAACTTGTGAAAGAGTGGAAGTTCTTCCTTGAGAGGGCAAGTTTTGGTGCTATTGATTCTAGTTTTTGTGTGTGGCCCCTTTGCGTCTAGGGGGTTTAAAGGGGAAGAAGAGTACCCCTAGTGTTGGCTGGGAGGTACAAGTGAGGTCACTCAATTAGCAAGCGAGAAGAGGAGCATTGTGCAACTAATTCAAATTTAGAAGTTCGACTTCAAGACTCAACGACAACCGATTACAGTATTTCATTTCATTCTTTTGTTGTTAAATTTATGAGTATTTCTATTATTCCGAATTGAGAAAAACAAACCTTGTAATTTGTATCAGAAATTCATATGAAACTTATGCATTATATTTTGTTACAATTCATGGTTGTATACAAAAATTTGTTGACTGTATTTGTTTAAAGGAATGGTTTCAATTCCCTTGAAACTTTAAAAATGTCATGTATCGAACTTGCTCCAACGAATAATTATGTGCGTTGAAGTTGATATTGTAATCCTTCTTAAATTGTTTCAATCATAATGATAATTGGTGTATCTATTCTCCCCATGCAATGTTGTTGTATTATAAATTTGACCTTATGTCTAAGCAAGGTAATAAAAATTTAAAGTAAGAAATGCTTTTATTTGTGGGTTACATCCGACCTGACGAAATAATTTAGTAATTTTATTAAATCCCTTTTCAGTAGATGGATGATGCTATGTAATTAATCGAAGGTAAGAGTACCCATAGCATGGTTAAACATGTTTTTTCTCTGTTGAATTTAAGGTCTAATTAGTGGGCTTAATTGTTGAATGACTTTAAGAACTTATGAAAGGCAATGTTTAGGAGACTTCGAATTTAGGTTAATATCAGTTTTTTTTAGAGTACCTACTCCTAAAGAAAAAATATATATAAAAATCTTGTTAGTGCGTCAATCTCAACTTATCGACTCCCATCACTAATACTATCCACGTAAGCTTGACAGGTAAAGGATAAGCTTTCAATGGGAGATTTCGTTTGTGAGATCGATCTAAATTTAAATAAAAAAATGTATGAATTAACCGAAAATATCTAAGGGTAATCAAGATATCTCTAAGTAACCACTCTGATATTACCATTTGGCGATCTTTAGTAGCTCCTCTAAATCCTATGTTCATTAGTGTTGGGACCGACAAGTTGCGATGTTAATGCGCGAGTCTTGGTGGGCTATTGTTGTGCCACCTTATGTGGCTATCTTGATAAACATACCAAGGTTTAGAAATGTCTTAATTCTTTTACTTGTGGGGTGAGAGGTTTGTGGAAGGTCAATTTTGTTACTTGGTCGGTTTCACATATTCGTAGTTATAGTAATATATATTGATGTCACTTATTTTTCATATATATATATATATATATATATATATATATATATATAAATTATTATTTATATAAATATATTACAGATTGATAAATTTTAGATGTTTCAATAGTCTTTAATCAATTTTTAATTAAAATAAATTATATCTTCAAAATATTTGGTTTTAGTGGTAAATCTTTTAAATAGAAAAGTGAACCAATTATTAATTGAACCTAAACTTTAGTAGAATTTGTCTAAACAAAAGTTTAGAAAAAACAAAAAAAATACTATTCTACCATATTAAGAGATTTGTTGTGAAATAATTATATAAACATAAAATGCATTAACGCAATGTAATTTAATTTCACTATCAAACTTGAATTTTATTAATTAATCAACTTTTGTGCCTACACCTATAATGTTGAATAAGGGAGATTTACTTAAAGGATAACAATGTATTAAGAGTTTAACTATGGACTTAAGAGTAGACCTTGAAGTAGTAGTAATGATATTAAATTGATATTAAGTGGATATTAAATTTTTGGTCATTATAAAATGATAGTGATCTTATTACATTTAAACATAATACATGTTTTGTTAATTATTCGTCCTTTTATATCACTATCGTAATATTGTTTTTCACAAATATTTTTTTTAACCTATACTATTATGATGAAATTGCTTACCTTAAGTTGTGGAGATGTTACAATAAGATTCCAGTTTTTTCTTAGTTTCACACCCTTCTTCTTTGTCTTAGTGTTATTTCTCTTTCTTCCTCCTGAGCAAGAGTTTCCCAAGATCTTTCGATCTCTTCTCGAGTTTTTGTTGTTTTCAATACTAAATCATACAACTGATGAAACACACTTGATTTCTAAGTCCGACTTGTAACCGAGGTCGATTAGGTTATGGTTGAGTCATTAAGATTCTGGTCTGTGAAATCAACCTTTTGTTCTCCCAAGTATGGTCACAAAAAATGTTGATGTTCAGATTGGTCACAATCCCAACAACAACCTTATGAGGAAAAAATCTCATTGCATTTTTATAGAGGTGGCATTCTATAACTGTTCGAAAGATATAGCTTGGTATTCTTTAATTAATATATCAAATAGGGGAATACTAAACAACAAGCTCAGATTTTATTTCTTAAATAAAATACACATAAATATTTGTAAGATAAAAGTGTATTCACAAAGAACTATCAACTTTTGATCAAAAGTGTATTTCTTAATTGATCAACTTTTGTTCCTACACCTATAATGTTGAACAAGGGAGATTTACTTGAAGTATAACAATGTATTAAGAGTTTAACTATGGACTTAAGAGTAGACCTTGAAGTAGTAGTAATGGTATTAAATTGATAATAAGTGGATATTAAATTTTTGGTCATTATAAAATGATAGTGACCTTATTACATTTAGACATAATACATGTTTTGCTAATTATTCGTCCTTTTATATCATTATCGTAATGTTGTTTTTCACAAACAATTTTTTTTAACCTATACTATTGCGATGAACTTGATTACCTTAAGTTGTGGAGATGTTACAATAAGATTCTAGTTTTTTCTTACTTTCAGACCCTTCTTCTTTGTCTTAGTGTTATTTCTATTTCTTCCTCTTGAGCAAGAGTTTCCCAATATATTCCGATCTCTTCTCGAGTTTTTGTTGTTTTCATTACTAAATCATACAACTGATGAAACGCACTTGATTTTTAAGTCCAACTTGTAACCACAGTTGATTAGGTTATGGTTGAGTCATTAAGATTCTGGTCTGTGAAACCAACCTTTTGTTCTCCCCGGTATGGTTGCCAAAAATGTTTATGTTCATATTGGTCACAATCTCAACAACAACCTCATGAGGAAAAAATCTCATTTTGTTTTTATAGAGGTGGTATTCTATAACTGTTTGAAAGATATAGCTTGGTATTCTTTAATTAATATATCAAATAGGGGAATACTAAACAACAAGCCCCAATTTGTCTACCATATTAAGAGATTTGTTGTGAAATAGTAATATAAACAACAACAACAAAAAAACAGTCTACCATATTAAGAGATTTGTTGTGAAATAATTATATAAACAAAAAATGCATTAAGGCAATGCAATTTAATTGCACTATCAAACTTGACTTTTCTTAATCGATCAACTTTTGATCAACTTTTGTGCCTACATCTATAATGTTGAATAAGGGAGATTTACTTGAACGATAACAATGTATTAAGATTTTAACTATGGACTTAAGAGTAGACCTTGAAGTAGTAATAATGATATTAAATTGATATTAAGTGGATATTAAATTTTTGGTCATTATAAAATGATAGTGACCTTATTACATTTAAACATAATACATGTTTTGTTAATTATTCGTCCTTTTATATCACTATCGAAATATTGTTTTTCACAAATATTTTTTTAACCTATACTATTACGATGAAATTGCTTACCTTAAGTTGTGGAGATGTTACGATAAGATTCCAGTTTTTTCTTAGTTTCATAGCCTTCTTCTTTGTCTTAGTGTTATTTCTCTTTCTTCCTCCTGAGCAAGAGTTTCCCAAGATCTTTCGATCTCTTCTCGATTTTTTGTTGTTTTCAATACTAAATCATACAACTGATGAAACACACTTGATTTCTAAGTCCGACTTGTAACCGGGGTCGATTAGGTTATGGTTGAGTCATTAAGATTCTGGTCTATGAAACCAACCTTTTGTTCTCCCAAGCATGGTCACAAAAAATGTTGATGTTCAGATTGGTCACAATCCCAACAACAACCTTATGAGGAAAATAATTGTTCGAAAGATATTGCTTGGTATTCTTTAATTAATATATCAAATAGGAGAATACTAAACAACAAGCCCCAATTTTATTGCTTAAATAAAATACCCATAATTGTTTACAAGATAAAAGTGTATTCACAAAGAAAAGTTCCTAAGAGAAGGACCAAGAATATTTTAAAGATTGAAATATAATATATACAAAATATTATACAAGAATAAAGGAATCATATGAAAATAAAACATTCCTCACATCCATCACATCATAATATGATTTGATCACATTCATAAGATGGAAATATATAAGTCCACAATACAAAGAACTTTAAAAGAGTATTTCATTGAAAACATAAACATGATAAGTGCACTTAAAAAATCTTGTACTCATAAACTCAGAGTTTGAGAAATCATTAAAGTTACACCCCAAGGTAGTTCTTTAGGGAGTTAAAAAATAATAGTCTATTTTACAATAAATTTAAAAGCTTGCATTCATCCAGATGGACTAGGATGGGGTTCCCGTGGACCATAAAAGAAAGTAGATTGGGACTAGACCTGGAAGAAGAAAAATGAGACGATCAAATATCGGTTACGAGTTCTCAAGAAATATTGAAAATACACAACTAGATGATTTCTGAATGAGAAGCATGAAATATAGGGGATTATGAAAAGTGGTCACTTTACTTACTGTGATGGAATATCTCCCTCCATATCTGCTTTCTAGTGTGCCTTTTATATTGTCCTTCCTTGGAACTCATTGATTGGTTGCAACTACCTCTTCTTAATCTAGTTCAATTATTTTAGTTAAGGCTTTATTTAACCAAGTCTCGATATAATCTTTCATTGGTGTTGTTGGGGTCCTATAATTATAGGCGACTCGATTCTTCGACTGTTGATTTGGCGTTTCTCTCGTGATGACGAAGTGTGGCTCGGTTGACCCTTTTTCCCCTCCATCCATTTCGCTCGATCCTCCATCATTATGTTGCATTCTTCATCCTCCGCTGCGCCTTCACTCCCTTGTCTTGTGGCCCCATCGACTAACCTCTCGCCCGTCACCCATCCATACATAATCAGACTTAGGATGAACAAAAGAACAATAGGATAGTTAGATTAAAGTAATAACAAATATTAGTGTAGTTAGGATATGTTAAATTAATTAATAAACAACTAGGTAATAATTAATTAATTAATTATTGATTAAGTTAAAAATCTAAGTTAGTAACTAAGTTAGTAATTAGAGTTAGATTTAAATTAAATAAAACAAATCATAAAAAATTAAAAATTAAATAAAAAAAAAATACAAAAAACAATATAAAAATATAAAACAAATTAAATATAAAAATAAAATATAATAAAAGAAAAACATAAAATAAGTAAACAAAAACCAAAACATATAAAAAACAAATTAAAATATACAAAACAAAACATGCACAAAACAATATTAAAAAACATATAAAAAACAAAACAACATAAATCAAAATAAACCTAAGTCTCCCCCACCTCACGTCACACTCCACTCCCCCTCACCCACTTCAGGTCACACTCCACTCACCCCCCTCATACCTCACTCCTACATCACCCTCCACTCACACCTTCACACTCCCGCCCACACCTACCTCCACGCACATTCATACACCCCGTACCCTCCATCCATATCAAACAATTTAATCCACGACCCATAATTTTTCCGAACCCCCCCTCACTTTCCAAAATTTAACGAGAGGGGGGGGTCCGAAATTTGAAATAATAATCATGCACATCTGAACGGCCCAGGGACGACCACTCAAATCAACGGTCCAGATTGGATTCTGGACCCCCCCCCCGTCCGTTCTACATTTNGGGGGGGGGGTCCGGAATACCGCCCTCCCGTAAAAAAACCACTTTTCTAAAAAAATTGCCATTTTTGCTTGTTTTACTACGTCTTCTTCCGGAGGAGATTTTGAGCAAACGGAGACAGATTTTAAAAATCCGAGGGAGGTTTTTTCTTAGCATGGACTGAAGAACAAAAAACTCTCTCAGTTTTTGCAGCGGAGTTACGAGCAGGGAGAATCAAAGACATCTTCGAGGCCTATTTTTCCAGATTTTCAATTTTTCGTTTCAGTCCCGATCTTCCAGGAGTTGTTACTGCCAGCTGGGGACGAATTTGGCGAAACCAAAGGAGGTTTTTGTCCAAAACATGCCCATATACAATAACCTCTTTAATTTTTCACCCAGGTGTCATCATTCAAGATAAAATCATGTCTTCTCTGACCCCTTTTTCGCAGAAAACCGGTCCGTATTTAATGGCAGACTGTTCCAAATTTTGTGGGAGTGGTGGCTATTTTTGGCCGAGGCAGTTAAACTGACTTCTGAAACTTATTGGGATGATCTATCCTATTTATTGAGATGATTTTAATGTAAAAGGGTTCGACCTGTGAGGTTCCTGGCTGGACTGTGGGCTGTGTTTAGCAGAGAAATTTTTCCTGTAACTTCAAATGATCTATCAGAAATGAGCATGTTGTTCACAGGATTCTTGTGTGTATTCATTGGTGATGTTTATTCTCTAAGTTGAACATTTTCTTGCTTTGTGATCATATTGTTTTCTGGAACTAATCTTTAAGAGTAACGTAAAGTTGCAGGATTTATCTTTGATACCCTGTTTCCTATTCTAAAGATTTTAATGTTTATCTTCTGATGTTTTCGATTAAGAAATTCTTAACTGCTTCTTAGTTGAATCTATCTCTCTCATCTTTTCTTCTGTCCATCATTTAAGCTACTAAAGATCCAGTGAGTATATTATCTCGCCTTGTGGAAGTCTTCTTTCCTCGTTTCTGGTTGTATTTCGTATTTATTCAAATACAGACCCCATTTTCCCAATGGCCCTCCTTGCTGTTCCAAATCAACCATTTAAAAACCCCAACCCATGTTCTTCATAACTAGCCTAATACCTCTTCAAACAAAGCTATATCAGACAGAGAGATCCCTCTCTGAGTCTTGGAGGGCTAGATCCAAGACTCGAAGTGGTTTTGATGTTGCCTCTGTGACTGCCTTACAGCCTTGGGAAAAATTACAGAGTGCTAACAGGTGCCACGATTATTTCTTGTCTTACTTTAATATCAAATAAATAAAAAATTGTATCTTTGAAGTCCATCAAAAGTTGGTGTAGGGTATCCTCAATGTATTTATTTTTATTTACATAACTAACCAACCAACTTTCCACTTATATTTATGAATACTTGTTCAAGTCATTAAACTTCTCAGTTGATGCATTCTTCAATGAGTCTATTTTTTCTTCAAATTGTTCTTTTGACGTGTGTATAATTCAATATTAGACGTGGATCATCCACATCTCCTATTGATGTATCTAAATCCAATTCAATTAAATTTAAATCCAACTCTCCTCTTTTAACACTTATAATATCACACTCAACCAACATATCCCTTAAGCTCTTGATTCTTTTTAACCAACATACCTTAAGTTGTTTTATTCAGATTGCGGAAGGAAAGTTCTCCTCTTTCCTATGAAATTCACTAACATTTGAAACTTTTACAACAAAGGTGGAAACAACCCCTTTATAAAATTCTTCATCATTTTCTAGATTAGCTTGAAGATATTACCTAAAATTGGTCATTCTTGAGCCCAAGAAAACAAAACTTGTTGCCAATTCCCATGTCTCGAGGATAAGAGTCATTCTTTTCTGGATATTTTTTCCAACACACTTTCTAATGGAAACAAATAGAATTTATGTTCCTCTTAGTTTGGAGCTCGATTTACGTGTTACAACAAGACTTTTCCAACATCATATTGTGGCAATTGGGATGGAAAATAGAGGTGGGGGCATTAAAACACTTTCTAATGATTTAATTCTATCCTTGAGAATAACATTTCTGTTCTCCATTTCTCAGTCTGACATTTTTATGGCTTCTCATGTAGCTTCATGAATCTGTACAATTCTAGAAGGTGGAACTCCATTGAAGTCGAGTTATGAGCTCAATTTTCCTTGAACCTTTTTACTTTTCGAATTGACTCTCTCAATAACCAATTTTATTGAACTTTTGTCAAACATGGCACTGTGAAAGGTTAAGGATTCCTCTTCAAATACAGTTGGCTCCTATGTATCCAATTATGATACAACTTCTCTACTCTCTTGAATCCTCTATTCCTCATCTGGGAATTCAATTTCCTCAATACTCACATCAAGATCCATATCTTTAAGAACACTTTCTTCTTCAGGTATTCCCTCACTATTTCCTTCCTTATTTATTCCTCTTTTCCTCTATCTTGTGACAAGGAGTGTGTGAAGACTCTCTAGATTTCCCCTAGGAGGTTTTTTCTCACCTCCATCATCGAAATTAGCAATTGAATATTTTTTTTTCTCTTGAACTGCAGATTGGGATTTTTTTTTTCTCTTGAATTGCAGATTGGGATTTTTGTTTAGGTGGGACACTTTTTTATCATCTCTCCAATTTTCCATGATAGGGGAATGAACTGTCTTTTCCTCTTTTCATTAAAGAAATGGGCCCAAAATCTATATTGTTTTCATACTTTGACAACAAATATATTATCTGAAACATAATATGGAAGATATGAGGGTATTTCATGAGAAAAATAAAGCCTTGTAATACTGAAGTGCTTCATTGCTTCAAAGATTCCTCTCTTATCCAAGAAGGATGTTGCTTCTAGAGATAATCTAGATGTGTTCAGTCCATAAATAAGTTTTTTGAAAGAGGAAATGAAAGCATTATTTACTTCATAAAAATGGTACAAAGATTTTTGTTTCCATAAAGTCGGATACCACATTTGAACACAATCAATTTTACAGTTTACTTTCTTGGCCAAAGGAAATCCATTGAAGATGTCACAGTATGTAATGGCAAAAATCAGATGTGAGGCCATTTAACACTTTTTACTCTTTTTGAAATTTTCCAACTAAAAAGATAATTCACTGGAGAAATATTTTCCCAATAAAATATTACTCTTTCATGAATTGAAAAGTGCAATATATACATGGAGAGCCTTGGAATAGTATTTGTAGACTCTTGTCTGACTACTCTAGCAAATAGCCATTCCATTTCTTGATAGGGATTTTTTAATGAACTTACCTAAATTCTTGAAAGGTCCTCTGGCATAATTGGTGGGTCTTCAAGATATTCTTGTAAAAGCTCCAATCATCCATTCCTTTCCTTTAGAAAATCCTTTCCTTCATCACCTTTGAAAGTCGTTGTCGTCTCTAAAAGTCTGAACATTCTCTTAAAGACTGAAAGTGATAAGGAAATAGGAGATTCACCTTGCAATTGAATTATTCTTGATTCTTGTCGAATTTATCAATACACCATGAAGCCAACTCTTTGAAATCATAGATCTATGGAACACAACATGCCAGAGTGATTCCTGATGTCCAAATATGGTTTCAACTCTTCCTCGGAAGTGGAAATGAAGGGTAATACATGCATTCTCTTGACCATTGAAACCTTTGATCTTCTCATAAAAGTGAATTGATGGTGTCTCCAAAGAATTGTTAGTTTCTTCCGGTTGTCATATGTAATCAAGTTGATGGATTAATATACAGTTCTTTCTAAATGTTATTACCAAAGTAAACCTTTTTACCACAATTTTCTATGAGACTCTTGATTCAAAGAATTGTTAATACAAATTAAATTTAGAATTGATGAGGAAATGTCTCGAGAAGATCGCCATTAATAACGAATTTTAATACTTAACCAATTTAGTTATTTTTGGGAGATTTGTATTAAATGTACATTAGGGAGTGTGATAAGATAAGATGTATATTTACTACAGGGCGGTGGATGATTGGGGTAGTGCAATGGTGAGAGTGGAAGCATGGAAGGATTAAGAGTATATGGAGGAGTAATGAAATCATTGCGGACCCACGACAAGACTTATAGAATTCGACTAAGGATTGAGATATCCTTAGGTTAGGGAGGTATGGCGGGTCAGAGGGTACGGTGGAGAAAATTCATAACATTCCACGGACCTGCGGTAAGATTTTGAGAATTTGGCTAAGTATAAGAAGTGGATTAGGATGGCGGGGTCGTGAGCATAGACAAGAAATCAGGAATGTGCCTTAGACCCATGGTGAAGTATTTTTGAAAAGTTTCTAAGTGTAGGTGAAAAATAGAGGTGGTGAAACTCAATGATGTATTTTGGGGGTCACGAAAGTTGAACATGACTAAAGATACATTGTGAATCCACGAAAAAACTCAAAAATTTTCTAAGTATGGGAAAGGAATATACAAGAGATATTTTACAAAAGACTTAACACATTTGAGGATGAACAATACCTTGTTTACTATGTGTCTTAGATGCAAAGCATTTCCTAGATATGCTTATACATGAAGAAGTAGTGATCCTTTTGATATTTTAAATGAGAATCTTTCTTTGGAGGACAAGAAGTACAAGATTTCTTGCTTGAGCCTTTAGTTTCTGGAAAATTGTATTGTATGAGATCATTGTGATGTTGTATGCTCAAAATAGATTTATTAGTCTGAATATGAGTTCAACCTCATGGTATATTGATGAAGCCTTCATACCATGTAAATTTTGATATTTGGAAACTTTGTTTCTTCTCTATGTTGGCTTATATGATGCCAACAATGAATGCCACAAAATATGAGTAGAAAAATGACCTTGGTACCAAGTTGATCTTGATTGTGTGGGGATGTATATGAGGCTTTTCCTTGAATTCCATGCCTCCTTTATATTTCCGATTTAGTGAATTAGGAAGGTACTTTGTCTCCTTAAATATAGAAGGTACTTTGTCTCAATGTTTTCTTATAACCATTGTTGAATGCTTTGAGTTATCCTACTGTGTTAGTTCTTGGCCTTTGAAATTTTTAATAATCTACATTTTTTGTTTCTCTTTTGCATTAATATGCTTTTGCTTTCAGGTATTCAAAACAAATATTATTTGCATAAGAAGTAGTATGTCATGAGAATGTTGTTTCGAATTTTGTGGTTGGAAACCTATATAGAATATCATTGTGCTTGGGACTGATGCCATTTCTACGCAAGAATAAGTTTATTTGGTATCTTTGATCAACCCCTTTTTTTTTATGACTTGTAATTACCCTCTTTAGTATTGAATGGATTTCTTTCAAAATTTTTGTATGAATATCAATTTTGTATGTATGACCTGAAGAAGTCCTAGGTTATATGCTACAAGGGAATGTACTTCCAAGATTCTCTTTGCCATGTTGCAAGATACAATGAAAAGCTCATGACAGACAAGATGAGTAATCTTAGAAGTTTAGATACATATTTCATGATTTGATAACATACTCTAGTCTTTTTAAGTTCTATAGACTCCTCTTTTGAAGCCACTATGTTTTTGTTTGCATATGATGATGGTTTGGTGCTTGCATCAAGATCTTGAATATATAGGCCTACTTGAGAAAATGTATATGAAGAATATGGGCCTATTATAATAAAGCTAAAGAATATAGGTCTTCTTTATCTCTCTTGTGTTTTATTTTATAAGGGGAGTGAGTGACCATGGTAGGTCACTAGCTTCTGTTGTTTTCTTCTCCCCTGTAGAATTTGAAAAATCTGAGCTAATTGGCATATGATGATTATGAGTTCCAACAGTGGGAATTCTATTCTTGAGCATGCCTTGTTATGTAGGATGAGAATGATATGTTTTGTAGGAATTTGTATCCTCCCTCAACTTATGTTATTAATCCCTCGAATGAATGCCTAGTTTCTATAGGGGAAGACGGAGAATGAAGACTATGGAAGATATAAGGTGAACACTTGAATACAAAAGGAAAACCATACATCTTGATAGGGTGTTTTCTTGATTTGTGGTGTATGAATTTTGATAATAGTCTTTGAACTTGCATTCGATTCCTTTGTCTTGCTAGAGTTAAATTTGAACCCACATGAAAATCATAAGGAGGTAGGATTTTTTTTCTCATTTCTTCTTCCTTCTTGATTTTTATCAGAACACAGTTGCCATTGCTAGTTTTCAGTAGTGCTTTGTCCCATGATTCCTTGGGAAGGTTTTCACCATGATAAATCCCCCATCCCCATTTTTTTATTTTATTCTATATATCCAGGGTTGTCTCCAAAGAGGTTTTCAAAACAAGACATGTGCAAAACGCCTCCAAGAGGTTTTCATCATGGGAGTTTTATTCTTTCTTTCTCTTTTTTTTAATATTTTTTCTTTTTGGTGATGATCAATTTTTTTGGGGAGCATTGTTGCTCTCAACCATACAAATATGTTATCCTTGAATGTTGATTGTAAACTCTTCATTTGATTCAAACATATGCTCCTTTTGATTGGATGGTCAATCTATAGGTCCCACAAAATCTAGACCCCATTTTTCAAAGGAATCCAATGGTATATATGGTTGAAGGGGAATTTCATCTCTCTTTTTATGCCTACTTATCCTTTCACACTCATCATAGTGCGACACATATGCTTCAGTGTCCCTATGTAGTGTAGGCTAGTAGTATCATGTTTGAAGAACCTTGTAGGCTATCCTCTTTGCAACATAATGACCTCCACAAGCCTCATCATGGAAAACATGCAGGATGTCATGTGACTCATATTAACTTATGTAGCGCCTGAGTATTTGGTCCAGTCCAACCTTTAAGTGATCACCCTTTATCATGTGTATGTGGCACATTTCTTGATGATTTTGCTACATTCTCTATAGTTGAAATGTTGAGGAAGCCTTCCTATAGCTACATAGTTTGTAATATTAGCAAAGCATGGGGTTTGCAGTGATATGGAAAAGAGGTTCTCATATGGGAAAGAGTTATTGACAATATGTTTATCTACATTATGGTTCGGTGTTGAAATAAATCTGCAACAACATTATGTTTTCCAAGTTTTTCAAGTGTTGTCAAATCAAAGTCTTCCAACAACAATAACCATATGATGACTCTACCATTGATGTATGGTTTATTTACTAAGTATCATATGGTTGAGTGGTCAATGTGCACAAAAAATATATAGTAAGTAATATAATGTATAAATTTATTGATGGCATATACAACAACATTAAATTATTTTGTAGTGACTGCATAATTATGCTCAACCCATGACAAGTTTTACTTATGTAATAAATAACAAATGGTTCCTTGTCTTCTTGCTAACCAAGAACTTCCACTAAGGCATTATCAAAATCATTTGTATAAATGTGGATTGGAATATCCCATCAAGGTCCTTGCAAAACAAGGGCTATCGTTAGTTTTTCCTTGATGTTGTCAAAGGATTTTGACAATATGTTGACTAGAAGAAATATCCATTTATTTAAAGGAAGGTAAATAAGGGTGTAGATAACTTTCTAAAGTATTTTATGTATCTCCTATAGTAACTTGCATGCCCCATGAAGCTTCTAACATCCTTTTGTTTTCATGGGGTTGGTAGGTTTGGATGATGTTCACTTTGGATGGGTCAACCTCAATGCCACTAGGAGAGATGTGATGGCCCAAGAGTATGCCTTCACTCATAAGCATGAGATACTTCTTATTGGATAAAGAGACATTCATTTATTTACATATTTTCAAGACATTTTCGAAGTTGACTAAGGCTTCTTGAAATGTATTTCCATAGGTAGTGAAGTAATCCATATAAATCTCAACATTATCTTGAACAAAATTAAAAAATATGCTCAATACAAACCTTTGAAAATTTGCAGGGGAATTACATAAACCAAAGGGTAATACTCTATAGGAAAATGTTCCCCAAGTATAGGTAAAGTTTGTCTTGTCTTGGTCCCATGGGTATATTTAAATTTGATTATACCCACTAACCCATCTAGAAATACAAAATAAATTTTCCTAGATAAAGCATCTAACACTTAATCAAAAAAGGGAAAAGGGAAATGATCCTTCCTTGTGGCTTGGTTGAGTTCCCTACAATCTACACATATCCTTCATTTGCATCTCTTCTTGGGAACTACACAACCACCAATAGATGTAGAAAAGGAAGATGTATTTTATTGAGTGAAAGTTGGGATTTGGGTAAGAATAAATAGTACGAAGCACCAATTTCTCTTGATCCGGTCCCATAGCCCATAGTATCCTTTCCATTTCTAGATTGAGAACCATCACCTCATCTAGCAACATCAGTTCATGTTCCATCTTATCCACCACAACCAAGACTAGCAGAGGACACATTCATGGATTGAATCTCACCAACTATAAAGCCAACACCATCTATAGTAAATACCACAATGTATATAAAGGTATAGGCAGTTTACCTAGCACCTACTCACTATCATAGATATGATAGATGAAATAGATTTGGTAGATATAGATGATAGATGATATGATGATATGATAGATGATAGATGATAGATGATAGATGATAGATAATATATGATATGATAGATATGATAGATATGATAGCTCCGGTTTCACTATGTCCTTTAGAGTTGGATTATTTATTCTTTGAGGTTGTCTTATAAGCAATGAATCATCCTTAATGTATATATGGTGGGTACAAATGTCAATATGGATTCCTTGCATGTTCTTGTAGTCCTAAGCAAAGGCTAAGTTATATTTTATGAGGATTTCCAACAATTGTTGTTCTTGGACATAATATAAATGATTGCTAATTTTCAAGGTTTTGTTAGGTATAATTTCTATGGTATTGACTATTTACTACTATGTATCAACACAAAATAAATTCTTCTAGCATGCTTGATTCAGATTATCAGAGTTTTCATCATCTTCTTATACTTATTAACCTTTATATTCTTGAATGTAAAAAACATTATGATACAAGTTTTGCATTCAATTGGAAATGACCCTATCCTCATTAGGGTCCCCAAGATTGAGAGTAGTTTCTACAATGAGGATTGGATGGATGGTTTGGAACATGTCTTCTTCTTCTTCTTCTACCTATAGAGTTGTTTCAATATCAATGAAATATTTGGCAAGGGGATAAAGGCTTTGTTTTTTTTTAGATTGGACATTGGTGATGGTCATATCCCCCTCTTTATAGCCTATTTATGCATCATTTGTGTCCAACCAAAGTCTTCCTAGCATAAGTGCGTACCCATTGAGTTTAACTTTAGTTTGTAAAACAATGAAGTTTTCTAGGTACTCCCATGAGTCAATTGATACAATGATGTCCTATAAAACTCCCTTTTGAATAACAATTGATTTGTTTGCAAGTTGAAGGACAATAGGTGTATTCCTTAACCATTCTCTTAAGTTTAATATTAGCATGGTGTCCTTTGTCATTACATTAATTGTATCTCTAAAAGGTGCCTTAGAAAAGGCATTTGATACCCAGTTTGAGTCTTTAAATGCAGTGAGTTAAAATTGTAAAATACAAATTGAATTGTATGTTCTCACTATCATGAAAATATGTAACACATAAAGTGCAATAATGGTCTTCAAGTCATGGTAAAGTTCAAAGTCTATTGATATAAAGAATATTGTAAGTATGTTTAAGGATCACCAGTTCAGGAATCAAAATTGAGAATATTTTTATTCAGTTAAAGTTAAATTCACCGGAGTTGAATAAAAGCTTAGAATTATGAAGAAGTCATCGTTGTATAATTTATTCAAGGGTGCATTATTAGTGTTACCTGACACCCCAACGAATTATATTAATCCTAACAAATTATGTTAATTCATGAAGTTAGGTTGAGAGTCTCGAGTCCATTAAATTTTAAATATAGTTAAAGTAATTCATGTCAATGGTGCATCAATTAAGTTTTCCAAACCATGGTCATAGGTTGTCTTGTTGGAAATTGTGCAACCCAACAAGAAACATATTTGTAGGCATGTAATTGCAGGTGTAAAGAAAGAAGAAGCGAAAATAACAAAAATGATTTAATAAGAAGAAAGATGCAGAGATAAAAGATGATGACAACCAAAATAATACTAATGAATAATAATGAAGATGATGAGTCCATGGCAAAGCATATGATAGAAGAAGCAAAATAGTGAAGTAGTAGATGAGGAGAATCAAAAAAGGAAGAGATTTGGATGCAAAGCAGAAGCAAGAAGAAGGAAGCAAAGAAAGGTAAAGAGTAAAGTACTGTGTGAGATGATGTAACAAACAAAAAATATATAAATATAAATAATCGATAATTAATAATTAATTATGAAGAGACATGACACATGAAAGGTCATGTCTCTTATGAAAGGGCACCCCTGTGCAGGGTATATATACAACCCTCATTCCTCATGTGTAATCATCTCATATTCTCATTCATATTCTTATACATTTATTATTCTATATATAATTTATCATCCTATATGGATATCTTTATATTTCAAGTATTTTGGATTATTAACTATTGAGCCAAGTTGGTTCACCACAGATGCATATGAAATAAATCCATGAAAATGAAAACCCTAAGAAATGGTACTTGAACAACGTATTGATAATAGTCTTGGTATTATGTATATTTAAAGGCTAGATTAGCCTCAATTGAAATTTTGAAATTGTATGTACTTGATGTAAGCCTAGATGAGGCTAGTGTGCCTCCTTGATTTGAATGTTATATGGTTTATAGTCAGAAAAACCACTGATGTAATGAATAGTTCATGGTAGAAAACCACTTGTCATGAGAGAGGACTTGCTAAAGGAATGAAGAGTGTCAAGTTAAGACAAGAAGCTCAACTATGGGTAGAACCCCTGATTTGAGATAGTCCACAACTGGAAAAAGATATGAGGTATCCAAAGAGATTGCAAGTCATGAAAAGGGGGATTTTTTAGTTGAGCATGAAAAGGAATTGAAAGTTATGAAAAAGGAAGTTGTGTGGAAAAAATTGTGAAACATAAGTTTGTGAGATGACAAAGAAATCATGGACATGATTCCATGAAGAATTTTTTGTTCCTTAGGAGTATGGTGCAAGAACATTGAGAGCATGGTTATGGGTATGCAAAAAACCTAGGATGAGGATCATGATGATGAAGACATAGGGTGAATAAAGGTACATGTATGCAGACATGCAACAAAAGAATGGGTGATGAACCATGTACGAGAAAATGTTTCCTAGAGAACCAACAGATACAATGGTTGGAGACCCACGTACTCTGGTGGATGGTAATGTTTTTATATGGACTTCAAAAAACATTGTCTATTTTTGTAGGTACAAGATGAATAATAATGTAGAATACTAAAGATAAAAATGAGACCAGAGAAGACCAAAGATGATGATGTCCTAGTGGGATCATAAGTATTCGTTAAGGGATGAGTATGATGAAATAACCCCTACTGATGTTTAATAATGTCTAAATAATATGATGGAATTGTAATAATGTAGACTAATTATAGAAGTCTATTTGAGAGTGAGAGATGAGAAGAAATGAGAAGAGTTAGGGATGGATATCTATTGATACATTCAAGGAGATATTGTGGAGAGAGTGGTGGAGATAGTTATGGAGATGGTTTGAAATAACTATATAATTATGAAATAGTTGTTATGGTCACCTTTCATTATATAAGGGGCCATTTGTAAAAATATATGGTAACACATGGGAATGATGGTTTGATAATACTATTTCCCCTTTTGGGGATTGGATAATATTTCCCGATGTCCCTTGCTTTGCATAGTGTAGTTTGCATAATGTCATGTATATGTGTGTTTTTTTTATTCCAATGCAACTATGATTTCATCTACTAAGGTATTCCATATCAAAATTTTATTGAATTAGACATCAACTACATGAATCCCTGGATCAAAATACTTGGGGTTAAATAATTTTTCTAATGTTAGATTAGCGAGTTTCCCTATAACATTGATTGTAGGGGGGTATTTTTTCTTTCTCCTAGGTTTCTTAATGCATGTTTCGTTGATGAATTTTTTGTAGATTGGTACATATTTAATGGATTGAAGGAGGGGTATATTCACACATATATTTAATGGATTGAAGGAGGATTATTCCATTAGCTTTGAGACTGATATGGGGGATAAAATGGAAAGTGTTTATTTTGAGGATATTCCCATTGGTTATTCATTTTTCAATTAGACTAGTTAGAAGGGTACCAAATTTAATATGGATTATACATTTGATTTTCATAAGAAGGATTGAAATATTGAGGATGGTTGTAAGGGATACCTTGCTTGAATGGCCTTGGCGGTCCTTGCCTCCTTTGATTGATGAAGCATGGATGCTCCATGTTGTGTTTTGTGCCTTGGTACATTGCTTTCAACCCAAGTAATAAAGGGAATTTGCTTGTTTGATGATCTTCTTCACAGATGCCACAAATTTCCACCAAATTTATTGGACATTCATTCTTGGAATGTTTCTTTTTGCATTTGGGACAGGAAATAGCCAAGACTCTATCAACATCCTCTTCCTTCCTCTTTAACTGCATGGTGTCCATTTCATTTCTTCTAACATACTTCCTATTTCATTTTTTGTGAGATTTGTAGCTACAGATTTTGAAGATTGTAGGGAAGAATTTATTCCACCCTTATCATTTTTACTTGTAGGTTTGGATTATTTTTTGAACACTTTCTTTATGTTGTCATAATCCAACTGGAATTTCTCCATTGGCAAGGAGGTTCAAAGTCTCTGTTAACTCTTCTCCCACTCCTATGAGAAACACAAGTTTGAGGGATTCCTCATCTAGCATGAAACTATGAACCATCTTGTAACCAAGTTGAAATATTTCTCCATAATCCTCTAAGGATTCAATCTCTCCCCGTATCATTTTAAATATCTCGGCTCTAGTGTGTTTGGCCTTGCAATAATCCCCATATTTGTCTATGAAAGTTTGCTTAATTTTCTCTCAACTAGTAGTGTCATTTCCTTCCAAACTCATAAACCACATCAAGGTTGAATATTTTAAGGTAGAGGGGAAAGTTCAAGATTTTGGGAATTTGAAGCATAGTCATTTTTCCTATAGTCAACCTAAAAATCAAAGAGATAGGTGTTAAGGCATTTTGTAGTAAGGCTATGGAAATGAGGGAGAGCAACATGATTAATATTAATCTTTATTTATTGATTGGTTTCTTGAATGGGGAACTCAAAGATATTAGATTGATCTTTTCCTTATCCTTCCAGGTTGTTTTGAGATGGATATCCTTCACTATATTCAACTTCTCTATCAACAAGAGGATTCACAAGATTGTTAGAAAAACAGGATCATGGAGCAATAAAATAAAACAAATGCGGAAAAAAAAACACAGAAGATACACAATACAATAGAGACACAGATTTACGTGGTTCACCCAGTGTGGGCTACGTCCACCAAAGAAATTGCCAGGTCCTTCCTTTATTATTATCCAGCATATGAAGGGATACAACCTACAACAAACCCACTGTAAATTCCTCTTCTTTCTCTCACAGTCTCCTATCTTAGAATACAACATTCGCCATCAATCATAGCTACAATACATTTCCCTCATAAAAGAGGGTTGCCTTCTAGGGCAAAAAACCCTAACATAATCTCTACCGTTAGATCTGCAACCTTATAATGAATGGTCCAGATTTACAATGAAATTACAATATACATTTACAAGGAAATTTTTCCTTCGGGGGATTCACCCTCGAACCCCCGTCGGGGGCCCGCTTGCCCCCAGACCCCCCAGCTGGGGGGATAGCCCCCCCGGACCCTGCAGAGGGGGTACTCCCCCTCTACACTCCCCCGCATGGAAGAGTGTACATACTTCTGGGGTGTAAATACTTCATGGGGTATAAACACGACTAAAAGTAAAAGACCTCTGAATCAGGAAGATAATCAGGCTCCACAACCAACAATCTCCCACTTGGAGACTGGTCTCAACAACTCCACCTCTGTTGTATATGATGGACTCTAAACCTTCTTGGACCTGGAAAAATTCTCATCTTCATCTTCATTCTTGAAGACCAACTGAAACTGAGTAGGAACCCAGTTTCTCCCTGGTTACTCCCTTTGTTAACATGTCTGCAGGATTTTGTCTAGTGTGTATCTTTTCCAACTTCAAATGTCCATCTTCCAAGGCAGATCATATGAAGTGGTACCTCAACTATATATGCTTATTCTTCGAATGGAAGGCTGAGTTCTTTGCAAGATGAATGGCACTCTCACTGTCACAGTACAACCTGCTATTCTCTTGCTTCTTTCCCAATTCCTCCATAAACCTCTGTAACCAAATCATCTCTTTACTAGCCTCTGTAGCAGCAACATACTTTGCCTCTGTTGTTGAAAGTGCAACAACCTTTTGCAGTTTTGAATCCAACTTACTGTTGTTCCACCTATAGTAAACACATACCCTATGGTACTCCTCCTGCTATCTTTATCACCTGCCATATATGAATCAACATATCCTTGTAGAATAGTTTATGAACCTCCAAAACATAATGCATGATTAGCAGTACCTCTCAAGTATCTGAGAATCCACTTTATTTCCTCCCAATGTTCTTTACCTGGATTGTTCATATATCTTCTCACAACTCCCACTGCATGTGCAATATCTGGCCTTGTGCAAACCATTGCATACATCAAGCTGCCAACTGCTAATGAATATGGGACCTTGGACATGTATTCTATCTTCTCATGTGTCTTGGGACACATTTCCTTAGTTAATTTGAAATGTCTGGCCAAAAGTGTACTAACTGGTTTTGCATTCTACATTCTAAACCTCTCCAACACCTTCTTTGTGTACTCACCCTGAGACAATGTCAGTTTGCGATTTTTCCTGTCTCTTGTTATTCTCATACCAAGGATTTTCTTTCCAGCACCCAAATCATTCATTGCAAATGAATTGGCTAATTTCTTCTTGAACACATTCATATCCTTCATATTAGACCCTGCAACAAGCATGTCATCTACATACAATAGCAAGATAATAAAGCTTCCATTTTCTAGATTTTTAAAATAAACACAGTGATCAGAATGACATCTACTATAACCCTATTCTGGCATAAACCTGTCAAACTTTAGATACCACTGCCTTGGAGCTTTCTTTAGGCCATATAAGCTCTTCTTCATCCTACATACCAAATTATCCTTCCCTTTGACCTCATACCCCTGTGGCTGCTGCATATAAATCTCTTCCTCCAAATCCCCATGGAGAAAATTTGTTTTTACATCTAATTGTTCAAGATGCAAATCTTCTACTACCACAAGACTTAAAATAGCTCTAATTGAAGTCATTTTAACAACAGGAGAAAATATTTCATCAAAATCTATACCTTTATTTTGTGCAAACCCCTTTACAACAAGTCTATCCTTGTACCTCTTTTCTCCTCCATCTTCTTCCTTCAACTTGTAAACCCATTTATTCTGCAATGCTCTTTTTCCTGCAGGAAACTGAACCAAGTCCCAATTATGGTTATTTACCAAGGAATCCATTTCCTCTTTCATGCCTTGCTCCCACTTCCTTTTGGTGTCTACCTGCATTGCCTCTTCATAACATTTTGGTTCACCATAATCAGTCAACAATAAATAATACAATGAAGGAGAGTATCGT
>ML785515.1:123582-138045 GCA_009831015.1 Picea engelmannii | reverse complement strand
TGAAAATGTCTCCTTGGTATATATAGGAGACTAGGAGGTTTTAATGGCCTAAAGACGACATAAATAAAATAACATTACTAATCTAAATCACAACTAATGGCCTAAATCCGACATAAATAAAATAACATTGCTAATCTAATATGCCCCAATTAAGTGGTAATGAGCCAATATTAGGGCTTAACATATACCAAAACAATATCCACATCATCCATATCTATAACATATGAATATGAATGCAACATATACTTATCGATGGTAATCTTCAAATCTTTAAAAAATTGAATATTTTCACCTTCAAACTATTTGATTTGAATATTCTTTGTGGGTACTTGCAATATTTTAGCCAGGTTAACATTGATGAAGTTATGTTTTCTAGTAGGGTTTATAGAAACAACAATCCTTTCATGTTCAATACATCCATGAACCTGTAATATGAAGATGTCACATGAAAATAAATTCGTAGTGCTCCCCTTATCCTTTCCCACAAAATGATACCACATGTCAAAAAATTATTTTTCATATTCTTCATATGAAAGTGTCATTATCTCTTCATGGTTATGCAAATGACACCCTATGGCTACATCATCATGTAAAAAATCATGACGAGCAATTTCCCACTTCTTTCCCTATACCGATTTAATTTTTTTTATTTTTTTATTTTTTTTATATGTATTCTTCAATAATAGTACCACTATATTTTCTTGTAAAAGGCATCTTGCTTTCCATAACCCAAAAATAGAACTTAGGTTTAAAAGAGAATCACTTACTTTGCAATGGAGCTCCTTTATGTAGTTACGGTTTGAGACTGAAAATGTAAAATGATCAAAACTTTGGTTATACTTCTCTGATTAGCTATTATGACCCCAATTATGAAATGACATAGCTTTTCTAGATCTAATGGAACTAGTTTGATTGAAATCTGTGCACTTCTAAAAATATATCCAATCTATGAAATTTGTGGCTATCACTGGAAAAAATCCTAAAAAAGGTTGATTTTGAATCAACGATATCATCACTTTCCCGACTCCATTTTGGATGATTTTCTTAAAATTGGGTATTTTTTCAAGAGGAATTCATATTTGTGCCAGTTTTCTTCAAATTATACACAAAGTTTTAGAAATCGATCGATCTGAATGTTTACATCCACCTTTTTCTATCAAAAATATGCAAAAAGAGAAAAAAAATTCCCACTTTATGCCCAAGAAGGAGATATGATACCACTTGTTGTAAACCTTGATAGATAAAAGAGAGAATAAACCCTTGAATATATAATATACCAAAATATTCACCTTGAACAACACAATAATATAGAGACAAGAACCCTTAAGGTAGGGTAACACCATCAAATACTCCCTATGGAAGGAATTGTTGGAATACATAGAGGGGGGTGAATCAATATTATAAAATAATAATTAATTTGTTTTACCACAATTTATTTTTAATCGAAGTATGCTATTTACCAATAGATAATCATGCAATTCACAATACACAGAGATTTAACGTGGAAACCCAAATGAGAGAAAACCACAAAACTTTCTTTATAAACATTTGTACGCACCAACTTACAACATACATCAATTTGAAATAATCTTTGTAGGAAAAAAAATGCATGGGATACCAATCCCCTTACTGAGCACCAACTCAGCTTATGAGCACCGACCCACAGAATATTTGTTCACAGGAACCAACCTGTAGGAGACAACAATCTCCTTCCTTGCTCTGCCCTGCCACCCTGAAATATTTGTGATTCATAGTTTTCTTCAAAAGACTTCTCCAACATGCTTCATCCTATGTTTCATCAAACCTTAGATCATCTTCATCTCTTCCATGCTTTTGTACGAACCTCAGAGCCTCACTTCTTAACCCCACAACCATAACTCTCTCACACTAGCTTAATTAAGCCATCATTATTTATAAAGTTTCTTTCCTCCGTGAATTTTTCACATACACAAAATGTGCTTCTGAGGCCGGTTCTAGATTTCTGTTAAAACCGAGCTTAAAATAAAATCCTTCCAACTGGTCCCAAATTCCTTCCCTATTTTTCATAGGGGCTTGCTTACCGTTTATGGCACAAATATAATCACTTAGCATCCATTGGATCTTACTATGAATCAAATATCAATTGTCGATCTTCTTGATTCCCATTGAATCAATACAATCTTACACAATTCCCCTTCAACGCTCAAGAACCATCCAATTTGGATCTGAGATTGATCTCACATGTTGATTTCATTATGTCCATGTAGTATAACTACAATGCACATTAGTTGTCCAATCACTCCTGGATAGATCAAAACCATCAGATCTAACATCCATCATATTGAAATCACCAGGCATATTGGACCCTTGGGACCTCATCACTCATCCACCGTCAGATATATATCTCCATTCAATCTCCACCTTCAATATGCGATCATGATCATTTTTCTCAAGATAACACTTTTCTTGAGGAAGGGAATATTCTTCGATACCCTTCTCATCGGAGTTGTACAAATTCCAAAATCTTTTGAATGTTGACCGATAAGTTCTGACTCCATGCCCCTAACCTTTTCAAATTTTGACCTTCAACATGGAAATCAATATAAGAAAAGGAATATTCTTCGATGCTTTTGCTTCGGAGTGTAAATAAGAGGGTGAAATATTTCACTCCAACATGAATGACTCCAAAAGACTTATACATAACCATTCACGCTCCTAATATTTGGGCATGAAATTCGATACTAAAAGAGAATATTATTCGATGATTTTATATCGGAGCATAAATTACTCTGTCAATGTTCCTCCTCCAATAGCTATGGCTTTGATAGATCAAAAATCCTTGTTGACTCAGAGTCCCTGTGCAACCTTTCACTAAAACACTTTGACCATCTCACTCTGATGGACAGTCTAGATCTCTTCTCTATGGCTCCAATAGATCAACAGTTCATATTAATTCAGATTTTCCTTCATCATCTCACTTCCTATCACCTTTGTGTGTGGCCAAATCTTCTTATGAAACATGGTTCTGTACATGGAATTACACTTGGCTGCTCTTGTGGCTTGCTTACATCAACCTAACGTGTCCTCCATGTGGACTCCTTCCACGTGTATTGGATGACGTGGTGCATCCAAGCCTGTGACATCATCCCTTCCTCTTTCTATGCTTTGTCACTATGCTGACTTGGCATTGGGCACATGGAATTGTCCTTGTTCCTTACTTTTCCTTCCAAAAGTCATCAATCTGATTTATCCAGGGTCGATTTCTATCGCCGATTACTCCATTGTTGATAACAATGTCTTTGTCGATAACCTTCTCACAAGGTTCGGTTGTCTGAACCTGAGGATATTGTGCCCCACTTTGAAACTTCTGCTCTGATAGAATGTTTCCATGTGCCATCCTCTAGATTCATTGATCTAGCTTACTTTAATTAGATCCTCGATGCCAATATCATCGTCGTCGATCTTGGAGTCGTCATCGATGATTTATTTCAACAAGATTGGGTATCATTTTCGACGATCACAAGAATTCCCATGTTGGTGATAACTCATCAACAATCAACCTTTTAATGATATCGGGCCCCACTTTCATCTTGATCCAATCACTGTCGTCAATCTAGATAAGATCTCGCTACCTATCTCCATTGCAATGGATTGACGTTCACCGTCGATCTTTCTTACAATCATATTGTCACTGTCCATTTGTTGAGGCTGGATTGGATTCATTTTTGTCGGTAATTGTTCATCGTCGACACTCCTAGAGTGGAGTTCAAGTCCTGATTTCTTGCCCTGTCAGGTCGTTTTATTCCTTGGATTTGTGCATGATTCAGGTTTGATCCTTGGACTTGGCATCACAGTCTTCCTACCTTCATCATTGAAAATTTTTAGTCTCCCCCTACTTATGACATCAATGAAATCCAAGGATTTCTACATTTAACATCAATGACAACACAATTTCGAACCATCTCCCCCTTTGTCATTGATGGCAACACATATTTTTAAACTAGTCTGTGCAAGCCTCCTCTGTCCACAAGTCTCCCCCTATTTTGTTTCTCTCCCCCTTTGAAATCAATGGCAAAGGGTTTATGTATTTGGTAATTTATTCATTGTAGACAACTCCCCCTAATGTGGTACTATATGAACTCTCCCCCTGATCTTTTGGTTCTGATGAGCTACCAACAACTTTTAGCTAAATCTTTCACAGTGAAATGGGAATGACTCCCATCTTCTGCTTGAGATACTCAAATTTATCTCTAGGTAGGGGTTTTGTAAATATGTCTACTATTTGTTCCTTGGTAGGAACATACTCCAACTTTATAATCTTATCATTCACATGTTCCCTCAGAAAATGATATTTGATTGGGATATGTTTTTATCTTTGAGTGCATTACTATATTCTTTTAGATGCTTATAACGCTAGTGTTGTCAAATAATATAGAAATTGGATGCTTGTATTCTAGTTGAATGTCTTGTAGTGTTTGCTTCATCCAGAGAATTTGTGTGGAGTAGGATGTTGCTGCAATGTAATCTGCTTCTATCATGGACAATGAGATTGATGATTGTTTCTTTCTTAGCCAAGATGCTAAACAATTTCCCAAGAAGAATTCTCCTCCACTTGTGCTCCTCCTATCATCAACATTTTCTGCTCAATCTGCATCAATATATGTTGTTAGAGTAAAGTATTCTCCTTTTGGATACCATAGTCCAAATTCCAATGTATGCTTTAAATATCTAAATATTCGTTTGACAACATGTACATGTGTTTCCTTGGGTGCAGCTTGAAATATTCCAACTATCCCTACCACCTGCATTATGTCTAGACTTGTAGTTGTCACATAAAGTAGGCTTCCTATCATTGACCTGTATAAATATTGATCAGTTTCCTTAGATTCATCCTCCTTGTTGAGCTTACATCCAGTGACCATGGGTGTGTTGACATGTTTACAATATTCCATTTCAAACTTCTTCAACATCTCTTTGATGTATTTGGTCTTAGAGATGAATATGCCTTTCCTATTTTGAGAGATCTACAATCTCAAAAAGAATGACAATTCTCGTAGCATGGACATCTCAAATTCCTATTGCATTTCTTTTGCAAAATTTTGGATTATTGTATCATCATTACTTCCAAATATAATATCACCCACATACACTACAATGATCAACACTTATGCATTCTCTATTTTGATGTAGATATTGTTGTCTATTGTTCCCCTTTTTAAACCTTGTTGTTGTAGGTACTTGTCAAGTCTTGAATATCATGCTCTCAAATCTTTCTTTAATCCATATAATGCTTTCTTCAATTTTCAAACACAGTCTTCATTTTCTGACAATAGGAACCCTTCAAGTTTTTCTATGTACACTTCTTCGTCTAGATCTCCATTCAGGAATGCTAAGTTGGCATCAATTTGATATACTTTGAAGTTCTTAAAGCTTGCAAATGCCAAAAACATCCTAATGGATTCTAATCTTGCAACAGGGGCAAATGTTTCTTCAAAATCAATGCCTTCTTCTTGAACATACCCTTTACATACTAATCTTGCTTTATTTCTTACTACTTTTCCATCTTCATTCAACTTATTCTTGAATACCCATTTAGTTCTGATCCCATTTCTATCCTTGGGTCTTGGGACAAGCTCCTAAGTCTCATTTTTCTCAATCTGATTTAACTCTTCTTCCATAGCATTCACCCAATGATGATCATTTCAAACTTCTATAAAGCATTTAGGTTCTACTTGAGAAAATAGGGAGAGATTCACCTACTCAGAGATGTTTTCCACTCCTTGTCTAAGTTATAGCATTTTTGTGACCAAGAATCAAGTTTTATGGGCGATTCTTTTGTACAAACCTTAATGGTGTTTGTGTATGTTGGTGTTTTGCTTATTCTTTCCTTTCTTCTTAATTTTATTGTTCTTCTTCCTCCTTTTCTTCTTCAATTTCTTGTTCTTCTTCCTCCTATTCTTATTCATTTTCTTGTTCTTCTTCTTAATGTTCATCTTCTTCTTCTTTAGTGTACTTGATTTCTTCATATATTCTGACATTGATTCTTTCAACAATCTTCTGCAGCCTTTTATTGTAACACCTATAGGCTTTGCTTCTTGATGAGTATCCAAGAAAGATACCTTCATCTGATCTGGAGTCAAATTTTCCTAAATCCTCATAGTCTCATTTGATGTAACACTTTCTCTTGAAAATTATGAAGTGTTTGACAAATGTTTGTTTCCCTTTCCATAGTTCATAGGGTGTCTTGTCACTATTGATTTTGATTTGTCCTCTATTTAGGATATAGACATCTATATAAACTGCTTCTCTCAAAAAACTATCTGATAGGCCTACTTCATTTATCATCATTCTACCATTTTCTTGTACATGTATGTTTTTCCTTTCAAAACCCCATTTTGTTGAGGAGTTATTGCTGCTACATATTGTTTTTTTATTCCATATGCTTCACATAATTCCACAAACTCATTGGATGTGAATTCACCTCCATTGCCTAACCTTAAACCTTTGATTTTCATCTCTGTCTCGTTCTCAACTAGATATTTGAATGCCTTGAATTTGTCAAATGATTTAGATTTATTTTTAAGGAAAGTAACCCAATTCATTCTTGTATAGTCATCAATGATTAAAATGAACTACATTTCTCTCTGCAAGCTTTTAGTCCTTGATGGTCCACAAACATTTGTATGTACAAGTTCCAAAGGCTTGGAAGTCGCACATTCCTATGTTTTTAAGTTCAACCTTGATTGTTTTCCATGCTGACACTGCGTACAAATAGTTTTTGAGTGTTTTATGATTTTTGGCATGTCTCTTACTACTTGTTTGGTACTGATTTTTACCAAATTGTCAAAGTTCATATGGCCCATTCTTTTGTGCCACAACCAAATTTCATATGTATGTTCTATAAACAACTTTTCTCCATTGATTTCATTAAGAACATATACATTATTTGGGGTTCTGATTCCTTTTACTATCATCTTTCATGAGTTTGTTTTTCTAATCTCACATTCTTGGGAGTTAAATATGAGATTGTGTCCTTGATCACACATATGGCTTACACTGAGAAGATTATGTTTTAGATATTCAACACACAAAACCTTTTCTATTTTATCTTTTATGTTGTTAAGGTTGAGGGTTCCTTTTCCAACTATCTTCGATCTGTCATTGTCTCCAAAGGTAGTGTTGCCCTCTTTTTTATTCAAGGTAATGAACTTTGTTCTATCTCTTGTCATATGAATAGAGCATCCATTGTCGATAACCCACTTATCCTTATTTTTCTGAGCATGGAGAGCTACTTGAACAAACATGGAATTTTCTTTCTTTTGTTCCTAACTTCTTTTCTTGAGATTACTTCTACATTACTTTTCTATATGTCCAAAATTATTACATTTATAACATATGAGGTTGTAATTCATCAAGGGAGAAAATTAATTGTAATTTCTGCTTGAGAATCCCTAGGTATCCTGGTAGTTATTCCTCATGTAATTTCTTCTTATATTTATTCTACAGTTTATTGCTTTATGACCAAATTCATTACAGGAATAACAATAGCCTTATAAAGAGTTTTGATACCTGGTTGTGTGATTCCATCTTGATGGGATAGTTTTCCAGATTCGGTCCTTGTGAGTAAAATTTGTCTCTTGTGGATCATATTGTGCTTCCCTTATGTGGTATTTAACTTTGATTGGATTTCTGAGTGCTATCATAGTTCTTGGTTGTTTCTTCCCTTGGTTGTTTTGAATATGTTGATGCTTCTTCATTGAAAACCTCCTTCCTATTATTGTATCCAAGATCCGTTCTATCAGATGGTTCTCTTTGATGATTTAGGATTTCATCTAAAGTTGTAGAGCTTCTTGTTGATTTCTCCAACTTCTTTCTCAGGTGGACTATTTTAGATTCAAGAGTGTTGCATATATCTTCTTTTTCTTTCAATTGAGCCTTTAGAACTTCTTCAATCTTCTTTGCTTCTTCTACTTGAACCTTTAAGGTAATTATTGTCTTCTTTGTTTCCTTATTATCATATTCCTTCTCTTAATATTGTTGTAGTTCCCTCTTTTTCTTTCTATTCTTTTCCTTACGTCTATAATTTTCTTCTAGGGCACTAATGAGTTCTACTTCAAGATTTACTTATGCATCTTTAACAAAATTGTTTTATTCTATTGAGTTTGTATCTTTATCTGTTTTTGTTTCCAGACCCATAAAGATAATCTCGTCTGCTTCACTATCACTATCATCTAATGAGTTGTTGTCTTCATTGGTATATAGAATTTTCCTTTGTCTGTAAGTATTTTTCTTCTTTTCAATCTTACTTTTGTCGGTTTTCTTGAAATTAAATTCTTCTTTCACATTGGTATTCGCGTAAGGATATTTATGAGAAAAGTGCCCTATTTTTCCACAATTAAAACATTTCAAAGGGACCTTACCTTTGTATTTGTTTTTAAGCTTCCTGACAAAGTTTTTTTCTTCTTCATATAGTTCATTGTTTGAGCAATCACTTGTCTTGCACTTTTTCTTCTTTGACGCCTTAAAGGATGCTTCCTTCTTCGATGTTTTTGATGGGTTATCATGTTCTATTCTAATTTCATATGCAGTTAGGGTTCCATGCATCTCATCCACTCTTAGTTTGTCCACATCCTTCATTTCTTCAATAACAAATATCTTGGGATTAAATATTGAGGGAAGTGATTTGAGCACCTTCTATATAATACTAGTTTCTTCAACATATTCTCCTAATCCTTTGATGGAATTGGAAACCTCATCAACATGAAGAAGGTAGGTTGCAATGTTCTCTTCTTTATTCATCTTGAGAGTCTCAAATTTTCCTTTATAGAATTGTAATTTTGTTCTCTTAACCTTATCATCTCCTTCATAAATATTTTGTAGTTTTTCCCATATCTCTTTAGTTGAGGGATCGTACATGACTTTGGTACATACTGATTTTGTTAATTTGCAAAGAATAACATTTATGGACCTGGAATTATTGTTACTGAGTATAATTTCAGTCGTATTAGTTGCAGGAGTTTATTTATCTTTGTAGCCATTTACTACTGAAGCCCACACATCATATCCTAGTGACATAAAAAATGCTTGCATTCTTATTTTCCAGAAGACATATTTTGATCCATCAAATCTTGGGGCTTTGTTTGTGGAGAACCCTTCCTGCTCCTTCATTGTGAGGATTTACCTTCCATCGATTAGGTTGTTCTTGAAGGAACCTACTATAATATCAATTGTTGGAATACTGAGAGGGGGGTGAATCAATATTACACAGTAATCATTTATTTCTTTTACCACAATTTCTTTTTAATCAAAGTATGTTATTTACCAACAGTTAATCATGCAATTCACAATACACAGAGATTTAAGGTGGAAACCCAAATGGGAGAAAACCACAAAAATTTCTTTATAAAAAATTAAAAGCACCAACTTACAACAGACACCAATATGCAATAATATTTGCAGGCACCAACCTGTAGGGGACACCAATCTTCCTACTGAGCACCAACTCAGCTTATGGGAGCCAACCCACAAAATTTGTGTTCATAGGTACCAACCAGTAGGGGACACAAATATCCTTCCTTTCTTCACCCTACCACCTTGAAAAATTTGTAATTCATAGTTTTCTTTAGAAGACCTCTCCAACATTCTTCATCCTCTGTTTCATCAAACCTCAGATCATCTTCATCGCTTCCTTGCTTTTGTACGAACCTTAAAGCCTCACTTCTTTACCCCACATCCATAACTCTTTCCCACTAGCTCAATTAATCCATAATTATTTATAAATATTCCTTCCTCCACAGATTATTCACATACACAAAATGTGCTTCTCAGGTCGGCTCTAGATTTCCATTAAAATCGGGCTTAAAATAAAATATTTCCAACTGGTCCCAAATTCCTTCCTTGTTTCATGCATGGGCTTGATTACCATTCATGACACAAATATCATCACTTAGCATCCATTGGATCTTAATTTGAATCAAATCTCGACTGTCAATATTCTCGCTACCCATTGAATCAATATAGTCTCACACAATGCCCCTTCAAAGATCAACAGTCATCTGATTTGGATCTCATCTTGATCTCACCCATTGATCTCATTATGTCCATGTAGTATAAATGCAATGCACAGTAGCCATACGATCACTCCTGGATATATCATAACCATTAGATCTAACATCCATCATATTGAAATCACCAGGCTTATCGGACCCTTGGGACCTCATCACTCAGCCACCGCTAGATTTATATCTCCATTCAATCTCCACCATCGATCTGTGATCATGCTCATTTTTCTCAAGATAGCAATTTTCCTGAGGAAGGGAATATTCTTTGATACCCTTCTCATCGGAGCTGTACAACTTCCCAAATATTTTGAATGTCGATTGATAAGTTATGTCTGCGTGCCCCTAACCTTTTCAAACCTTGACCTTTGACATATAAATTGATATAAGAAAAGGAATATTTTTCTATGCTTTTGCTTCAGAGTATAAATAAGAGGGTGAACTCTTTCACTCTGACAAGAATGGCTATGAAAGACTTATACATAACCATCCATGCTCCTAACATTTCGACACAAAATTTGATACTAAAAGGGAATATTCTTCGATGCTTTTATATCGAAACATAAATTACTCTGTCAAAATTACTCCTCCGATAGATCAACTGTCCTTTTTGACTCGGAGTCCCTATGCAACCTTGCACTCAAACACTCCGACCATCTCACTCCGAAGGGTCGTCCAAATCTCTTCGTTATGGCTCTGATAGATCAATTGTTCATATTAATTCAAAGTTTCCTTCATCAACACTCTTCATGTCACCTTTGTACATGGCCAAATCTACTTATGACACGTGGTTTTGTACAGGGTGTTTACACATGGCTGCTCTCGTGGCTTGCTTACGTCAACCTGACATGTCCTCCATGTGGACTCCTTCCAAGTATATTGGATGACGTGGTACCTCCAAGCCTATGATGTCATCCCTTCCTCTTGCTTTTCTCTGTCATTGTGCTGAATTTCCATTGGACACATGAAATTCTCCTTGTTGCTTACGTGTCCTTCCAGGAATCACCGATCTGACTTATCCAGGGTTGATTTATATTTTCGATTACTTCATCGCCAATAAAAATGTCATTGTCAGCAACTTTCTCACAAGGCTTGATTGTACAAACCCAATGATATTGGGCCCCACGTTCCATCTTCAGGATTCGTTGATCTGGTTTACTTTAATTAGATCCTCGCCATCAATATCATCATAGGTTATTTATTTAAACAAGCTTGGGTATCCTTTTCGATGATCACAAGACTTCCCACATCAATGATAACTCATCGACGATCAATATTTTAATGATATTGGGCCCCACTTTCATCAAAATCCAATAATTGTCATCGATCTAGATTACTTCTCTCCATTGTAATGGATTGACCTTCACCGTAGATCTTCCTTATGATCAGATCATCACTATCCATTTGTTGAGGTTTCCTTGGCTTCATTGTCATCGATGATTGTTTGTCCTTGGAACTCTTAAAGTGGAGTTCGAGTCTTGATTTCTTTCCCTGTTAGGTCGTTTCATTCCTTGAATTTGTGCATGATTAAGGTTTGATCCTTGGATCTAGCATCACAATCTTCATGCCTTCATCATTTAAAATGGTCAGTCTCCCCTTGCTTATGACATCAATGACATCCAAGGATTTGTAGATTTGACATCAATGACAACACATTTTCCAACATGAATCAATCCACAAGCCATGCTTTCTACACGACAATACAATCCAACACATATCCAATACATTGATACTCGTGTATTTATACTATTTCATGAGTATTCCTAGGGGTGTTATGATAAATACCCATTATTATTATATTATTTCCTTTTAATCACATAGTGGGCCTATTCCAATATTACCTCCACATTGCATTCATTATCCACTTGGGTACCTCCCTAGGTACCCCTTATTATCCTCCCTAGGTTCCCCATATTATCCTCCCTAGGTACATTATAGTAATCCTACTAAAACATTTTATAGTCAACATTAAATCATAATCAAAGTATAACAAAAGATGCATACAGAGGTTTTGAGTCCTTTCCTCGAGTGGGCCCTACTCAAGCATGCTACTAGAACCCTTTTCAAGCAACCAACACTAAAATATGTAGCAAAATTGTCCTCTCCTTTTATTCAAACTCTTTCATAGTATCAAGGAAGCAAGTTGTCTTCTACTACAACTCAAATTACTGACAGTACTAAAGAAATGATAACATCAAAAAACAATATGAGGTCCCTAATATATTATCCTATGCTCCTATTTAAGCTTAAAGTGAAAACCTAACTAAACTCACAATTGTTGACTCAAAATCTCATCCCCTATTATTAAAAGCATGCAAATGATAGCAAGGCCTACCTCTATATTTATGATATAATATTAATATATGGGGCCCCCTAGAAGAAAACACTAAGTGGATATTTTCAAGTGTAACATTTCCCTCAACATGTCTTAATATCTTCATGTCAGTAATATTTTAATTTCAGTTATAATGCTTTAAAATGGTATACTGATTCAGGTTCTATGGTGTTATAAATACACCTATTTCAATGATGCAAAAGGATTATGGCACTTGAGTTTGGTGTATGTCAGTTATGGTCACTTTGTTTCATTCTTCAACATCTCAATGACATGGAATTTGTGGAATTCACTGAAATGGGATATATCCTATTCCTATGATTATATGCACAATAAAAGTAATCTCTATGCTATGACATTCGAAGTATTTAAGTTTATGGAGTCAAGATATGACATGGTATCGATTATAAAGGGAAAGGTTCACATTCAAAGGTTATAATCTAACCCACATCAGCACTTGCTCATGTTTAATTCTCACACCTCAATGCATCAAAGGCATGCATCTAAGAACTTCATCATGTGATTAATTCGATATGGAAGTGCAATATTTCAAATATGGAAAATGGTTAAACATGGTTATAAGGTTTTGAAATAACATGATTATTAGGTGATGCTTCATGTTATATTTTATGAGATCCTTGACATATATACCAACGATATAGAATAAAGTTTTGAATTGGTTACATTGTATTTGAAAACATTTGAAAGTTGGCACATATCCATCATTTGACATGTCACTCAAAGCTTCAACAAACCCATCATCCATAAATGTGCGTCATCAAAGCTAGTTATGTAGCATGTATTCATTTTTAAATGGATTATTTTGGTCTTGTTTGAGATGAAAGTTTATCTCTTTTCACCCTGCATTTTGACCTCTCAATCCCCTTCATCATACAATTTTTAAAAATTGGTTTCCTCATGAAGTTTCTTATGCCCATATTGCCAAATTGTGCCCAGAAAATTCATACACACATTTTTTGCATTTAGCTCAAGAGGAAGTGGTTCTAGTTTAGTATGCAATCCATGCCTCATATATATATTTTTATGGGAAAGTTGTTGTACCCATTAGACTTCATTTTTTTCCACATTTTCATCATTTAGATTTCCAGTTAAATGCTTCAACATTTTACATATAAATATCTACAAGGGCGAGCTACGAACTGCCAGGTGTATTTCAAATGATAATTATAAGAATATCCAGCTACAATAAATCCCTTGAATTTGACTCTTTGAGGAAAAAACTACAAATTTGAAAATACCAACAAAGTATTTTTGTTGTCATTACATTTCAAAAGAGATTCAAATCATTTCAAAATAAAGATAAAGGCAAAGTCTATTGGTTACATAAAAAGGATTATGCTCAAAGTCTCAACATTATCACTTTTATTATTATCATTTTGTAAGATGCCTAGTTTTTCTCTGATGAGTTATGCATTCCTTTATATGTTGTTGCCCTTTAAACAAGGTTTTTTTAGCAAATAAATCTGCATAGGCCCTATCCATATTTTTTCATCAGACCTCATTCATTATAATCTTACTCTAGCATTCTTAGAATAGTAATTATAAACATATTCAATTAATGTTTTGTGAAGGTTCTATTTTATTTTAGTTGCATGTAATTGAAGTTACTATAAATTTAATGGATGTTTTCGATTCTAGATAAGCTTTTTCAGTTGGGAATCCAAGAGGAATCATATAAGAGGGAGATCTCTTTCAATAACATGCATCATAGATAAATAATTATGAGGTCAAAGGAGATAAAGAGACTTCCTTAAAGGACAGACAATATTGTTCTAGCAAGCATTTTGAGTTATTTTAATGACAATTTTACTTCATGAATTTGGACATATAACTAAAATATCATATTATTTTGAAACATAAAATATCATATTATTTTTGGGAAGTGCAAGTGTTTTCTAACATGGAATTTATTTTGATGAGTACTTCATTAGTTTATTTCTACTGCTACACATGTGTATATATTTAAATCATTACGAGAGTTACAAAGAAATGTTGAAAATAAAATATTAAAAGACATGGGGGACCCCACCCCCCTCTCTCTCTCTCTCTCTCTCTCTCTCTCTCTCTCTC
>ML785515.1:92095-123326 GCA_009831015.1 Picea engelmannii | reverse complement strand
TGTCCTAATTAAAGTTATTTAACTTTAATAGCAAAATTAGTTGAACCACTTAAAAATTGTTTTTTGAGAATAAAAGGGAGAAACGAGAACAAGGAAGGACATGAGAAATTAGAGAGAGATACTTCTAATAAGGTTTGCTCTTGTTTCAAGTGAGATTTTTTATATTCATTCTTTCATTTTCTGAGTTTCGTGAGAGTTGAATCCTCTTGTTGACAACATGATTACTCTAAAGGTGGAAAAAAGAAAGGACTAAGAAGCATAGACTTTTGACATGCTTCAGAAGGTCATTCATTTATCTTGACAGACTATTTAGTTTGATTATAATTTTTGAATTCATTTTCAGTTCCAATTAAGGCTATTTTGTAGAATCAAGACTTGATGAACTTGTGGCTTGGATTGATCCAGTTTATTTCAGTCTTGGTTTTTTTCTTTCAAACATTAATTGACTTTGTATTATTTTAAATACTATCCTAGACTTCTAATTCTAATTCTGGTCCATACCCTTGTAGGGGTGTGTAAGGAGGATTTTGGTTGTAACTCAGAAAAGTCATCACTAATAAAAAAAATATGATTTCTTCTCAATTGAGACTTGTGGTTACTGATTTTCAGATGTATGTATTCTTTTTTTATTCATTTAAATTTTCTTAAACTTTATACATAATTTTTTTTTTTACATTTTCTTAGCAAAAGAATATAATCGATAATATCATCAAGCCCAAGAACATACTTCTTGAGAGCTAGTTGATAATTTTGAACAGACTATAATCCCAGGGTAACATTCTCACCTATCGCATCTAGCCTATTGGGATTAAAAAATGCTTGAGTGAGGACTTTCCATTCCTCCCCTCAACACCAATCACTTCCTTGATTGATAAGATATATCCCTAAAAATATGCATTGTGTTTTCTAGGATCTTAGCCTCTTTATTCAATTTGAATCCTCCAATATTAGATAATTTTAATTTCTTAGAGGTCATCAATTTTGCTTTAAGTGATGGGAACTTCTGAAGTGGGGAAAGGGGAGAAGAGATTTTGAAATGATCATCATGGACTTGGTTGTATTGAGTCATAAGTGGGGAGGATTCAATCTTTCCCTTAGTGACTTGATTTCTGCACTCCTAGCATTTAAACCATATTAGTCTTCATAGGAAATAAATACAACAATACTAAAATCAATTGAAGAACATGGTGCATCACATTCATATTCAATAATATAATAAAATCATGTTTAGATAGACAAGCACATGTTATAATAACCTTGGCAATCAACATAAATGCATAATTTGTTTATACGAGGGTCAAGTCTTAGAGAAAAATGTATCAAAGGTTTATATAGGATGGGCTAAATAAGAGACAAAATGAAGTCCTGTCAATACTTATGTTTGTATTTTTTACATTAGGCCCTATCACATTAAAGGATTTATTGGTAAATTAGCACTAGCCAGTTAATTTAGTTTCTATTGGTAAAACCTAATTTGAAACCTAAGTGAAATAATATAATAATCTATAGCCATAGATTAACGTATTCCGGGTTCAAAACACTACTTAACATAGTGATATTCACTCTCTTTGTGATCCTCTCCTTCCTTATCCCGAGGTTTCTTGGTTTAACCCTAAAACTGAATGGTAGCTCCACTCTCCTCTTTCCCCTCTTTAGTAGTGTGTGTGGTAGCACAAATCCATTCATTCACTAAATTTTGGTGACTCCAGTAAGGAGTTCATGTCAACCATTCCCTCTCTCCAGCAAAGGCTCTATCCTCATTACTACAACACACTGCTATGGAATCATCTTTAACATCATCGTGTAGTGTATTTTATGAGAATAGTTTTAATTTTGGATGATGCCAAACACTGCACATCATGGGATATTGTGTTTTACACCAAGTTGTGTCGCTACATCCCTTTCCACTGTTGAATTTTTTGAGGTGTACACACACTTTTCAACGTTGTCATAGAAACAAAATGTGCATTGCAGAAAACATTTTGCGTTAAGTCTTCATTTTTTGGTGTAACATATCCTTTGAAAGACAAGTTTTAGCATCAAATTTGCATCATTATTACATCAAACACATGATTTTTCTGTTTGAATAGCATCATTATGCGTTGATTTTACATTGATATTGTCTACATGGGCATCGTAGTGGTGTTGAAATATAAACTTTTGTGTTTTGTTAGCATCAATATTTGTGTCATATTACGTAAAATTTGCATTGTGTGAGCATCATATTTGCATCATTACGGTGTCAAATCCAAATATTTTACGTCTTATTAGTGTTATTGTGGCATTGTATTACATCAACTTTGTGTCATAATAATGCTCAAAAGTTGTGTCATGTTGCATCTAAAGTGTGTTGTATTCAATTAAATTGCATCGTCTTAGCGTCAAAATTGTGTTGTATTAGTGTCAAAATTGTGATGTAATTATTATTAATTATTTAATTATTTTTAATAATCTAATTAAAATTAAATATTTATTTATCATTATAATTATAATCATTATTAAATTAACTACTATTTTTATAATATTTAAGCATTGAAGATGTTAACGATTAATATGCATTTTTCTAGGTTACACTACTTGAGGAAAACCCCTGAGTACTTCCCCTCATTTTAAGGATGGTACCCAGAGAAAACCCTAGAACCTTCAGGGCACAAGGTCGATCAACAATAGGGCTTAAATCTATTACAATAATGTACTCATCAATATCTCAACATGTCATTTGTGGGAATTGAACCTGGGTGGGGAGGATAGCAATAATTCCTCCCAACCACCCGAGCTAAACCCAATTGACATGATTAGTATGCATCTATCTTATATCATACAAATCATGAGAGCATAAATCATGTATATATAAACACAATTGTAATATTTTATTGCATTAACATTTAATGAATTTCACAACATGAAAGAAAAAAACCTTGTATCCATAAACACAATTATGAATTTTTATGGCACTAACATTCAATCAATTTCATGCTATGGAAGTAAAAAACCATGTATATATAAACACAATGATGAAATTTTAAATTAAAACGTAAAATAGCCATGCAATTTTTATGTTTGTAAACAACCAGTACATTGGCACCCTATGGAAATGTCAACTTTGTATACAACATTGCACGAAAAAATATGTAGACATGTAAGGAAATTAAATGAATTAGAAGTTGATTGGGTTGTTGTCAGTCCCCTCCCCATCAGTGTCTTCCTCATTTTTGGAACCCTCTTCATCATCACTCTATAAAAACATAATAAAAGAGTGTGAGTTTAATCAAATAAATAGTTGCTAAGATTTAAATATATAATAATAAACATATATGTTAAAAAGCTATCAATACCCTCTAATTGATTTTAATCACTCTCATCTTCATTGTTCTAGAATAATATAATATATTTTAATTAATGAATGAATAATTCCAACTATATATAAGTAAAAAAATAAACATATAATTAACAATTGATTAGTGGGGTCATGGGTTGGAAAATTTCCACCATTCTTTCATAACTATTCCTAAAGGTGCACTTTAAGTCTTTGTAAGTTGGCTCAAGACTATAATTGTTTAAGTGTATGTAATAAGAGAAAACCATATTTAATAACAACACACACACACACAAAATATATACATAAAACAAAAAATAGTTAAGTATTTGTATTAAAAGGGGCTATAATTGATCTGGTCAGCATGATAATATGAAAAATAAGTTGTCTCTAATATCAAAATGCAACTTGCTTATCCATTAGATTCTAAACCATAATTATGAGTGGCATCTTTTACAAAGAAATTCAAAAGTGGTTGCTAGTGTAGACCTTATAAAAAAAATCCTAGATAAAAAGAAGTTTTGCATATCATATATGACTACAAACTAGTAAAACACATACTTTCTCTTTGCTTCATCTTGACCTAAATTGATGGGTTGAGATTCTTGTTTTTACAGGTCCATGTTTTCAAGTGTTTTATGCTCTATTTCCTCTTATTTCAGTTCTTTGGGATTTGACATATTCATATTATAAGCTGAAGATTTGGAGCCTTTACTTAAGTTGGAGATCATGTTCCTAGAATTGAACACTCACCTTTAAAAACCTATATTTTTCTTTCTTGTTGCACTAAAGTGTCCATAATCATTGCATTCTAGGAACACATTGGTGCTCATTTCCATGTACCTTGGTAGTGACAAAGAAAATGGAGGTTCTATTTCCACTTATATACTCTTCATGCCAACACAAGACCCTATGGATTTTTTGAATTTCTCTATGACATTTGGGATGATTTATATGATAGTCCATTTCCCAAGTCTTCTAATAATAATGAAAATGTAGAAAATCTAAATGAATCCAACAAACCAATAAGTCCTCTGCTTGCCAAATACGAAGAAAATGTTTTGAAAATTTTAACCAACATTTCCCTCGATGTATACCAACTAAGATTAGAGGGGTCAAATAATATATATCCAGGCCCAAACTAAAATGAATTAATGCATGCCATGGCCCAGACTGTTAGAAAAAAATATGAAATTCCTAACCTAGTTCCAATTCCATACTATACCCTGAGCAATTAAAAGGAACCAAGATTTTATTAGAGAGTTTCTTACCTAGATGGTTTGTTGAGTCCATAGGTTGCACGAGCCATAGCTTCCTCTTTTCGACAAACCCTGACGATCCTGATCACCAAAGGTTTTTGAATAAGCCATAATCCCACCTATAACTGATGTAATAACATCCATAGTTTCAAAATTCCAACAAACATTTAACTCCATCATGTGCGAGGATGGTGTGAAGTTGATGTTTGTTTCATCTTGCTTCCAATTGATAATAAGGCTCCTATAATAACATGTTAGCTTGATAGATCTAGGTCTCATACAAATTTAAATTATAAGTTTGATACCTACGAGATGGCTTGTTACCCCACCACCCCATTTTTATTAATGGCATTTTCACTTAACCTTGAGGCACCATTGACATTCTTATCATCTTCTCGATTGAGGTCCCTAAGAACATGAAGACAATGAACCTCCTTCAGCCTCACAAGCTCTTTTTTTATTCTTGTAATAATCTTGACTAACTTACTAATTGGTCAGAACTTTGTCATTTTTCATAAAATGGATAATGATGGAGGAATCTCCATTAGCTAACAATGTTCTCACAACATATGGATTTACTAATTTGATTCCTTGTAGGAGAGCATAGGCCTCTTCTTGATTATTGGTGGTTGTACCTAATCCCCATTCATGGTTCAGTTATCGAGTTCCCCCATGATCATATATGATCCCCCATGCCTGCCACCCCTAGTAATGACATATATTAAGCTAGTATATTAGCATAATAAATTAGATTATATCGATACACTTAAAATGTGCCCTTTAATCGAGGACCTCTTCGCTTAGCTGAAAGAATGTGTAATTTTTAATTTTTTTGCATCTATTCATGTCTATACACAAGATAAGGCAAGATTAGTTAAAAGTATCAATGTTCGACATATGACCCCCAAAGCAGGTCAATGGTACTAAAATATTACATTAGAGAAATATAACAAGTTAAAATCCTATCAAAATAATTAACTACAAGCATGTCAAAATCAATAACTAAACACATATATTCTTGATTACCTTGTGGCTTTTTCTTGTGGTGTCCAAGGTTCCACTTATTGTTCCTCCTCATCAATGATCCTCTTAGCCTCTAAGAAATCCTTATGGATCTCTTTAAATACGATTTTATCAATTTCTGATGGTTTGTTTTTTGTGTTTCTATCATCCTTATTGAGCTTACCATTGTACTAAGTGAATATGTTCAAAACCACAGAACATGAATTCACTTATAAATTTCAATGATGATGCATAAAGAAATATAAAAGGTAAATGCCTAGAAACAAGTGGCTAAAAAGAAGACTATCTCGAATATATTTCACCTGATATGGTTCTCCTCCACTTGATATTTCACCACAATTAATTAGATTGTAGTGTAAGAGGTGAGTTGTAAATATGCATTCCCCACAAAATGACTAACTCGTCATTTTTTATTATATCTCTTGTGAACCCATAAAATAACTCTTTTTGTCATCAATTTTTGTTACTTACGCTGCCTACCAAGTCCTAAATACCTGTCATGTTCAATATCTATTCTTCCATTGCCATCATTTTTTAATACAATCATGTTTTAAGCTACAAAGGGTGAAACTAAGTAAAAAGTACATTTATTTCTAATATTTTAATGAATTCCTTTTGTAAAATCATTCTAAAATGTGATAGCTACAGAAACAAAACAATTATGTAGCCAATACCTAATTTTGTAGCCAAATCGCAGGTTTGTGTATATGTAGGTATGGTGCAGTGAAAATGTGAATTAGAGGAGATGGAAAATCGTATCCTTCCGCTTTTCCACCTGTCAAATCCAATTCAACAAGTTCCATATCAACAATGGAGAAAATTCAAAAGTGTGGTCAAAGCAGGAGACAGAGTATGATAGAGAATGGGTTTTTTTAGCAGGAGCTGCGAATAAAATTTAAAGAGATCACTGAGATTTGATATTGATATTTAATTTGAGAAATTCATGCGTGCAACCATGAATTTCTCAAACGTGGAAGCAACATCTTCTCTATTAATCTGAGTTGTAGTCAATATGTTCTAAAAACTTGCACAGAGGGTTCAACTATCTTTGTTTTCAAAATTGTATAAAGACCCATGGTCTTAACGATGAGGGGACTCTTAATTTTATGTGGAAAACATTTTGAGATTTTTAATACAAAGTGTTGTTGTTAGTTAAAGAGTTTTTTTGTCTGTGCATTTCATGAGTAATTTCATAGTTTGGATTTGAGTTGATAGTCTTTATTTCATAGGTTAATCTAGCAACATGGAACTAAGCAAGGAGGGCCCCCTGTGTTAGGCTATGTTGCTTATTCCTTTACTGGTATTATTTCAGCAATTAGTTAATCGAGTTTTCTTTCGATTTTGATGCTTTAGAGTTTCATTTGGTGTGGTGTGAAAATACAGTTTAGGTTGCTCATATAAACCATTCCATTGAAGAAGTACTTGTTTCAATTTCAGGCTTCATTAGTTAAATACTAAAATAGGAAATCTTGTGTTATTGACTCATTTTATATAAGTGATGGTTTATTAAATGATTAGAACAAAAGCTATGTTAATTTCTTAAATTGCAGTGAGTATTTTAATTTCCAGAATTACAACTTGTTTTTCATAATTCAAGGTTTTGTTTCTTAGATTAATAAGTAAGTGATTTTCAATATAAGAAAAGGAAACTAGATACTTGCATATATTTTGCATTATACTTCATAATCTTACGTTTTCCAAGGTCGATGATTAAATGTAACGGAATTCTCAATCAATAGAATTGATCGACATTTTTGGTGTCATTACTGGAGAAGTGTAAAGGGGCATTTAGTTTTCTTTCATTTTAAATCATGGTAAGTAGGATGCATGAATATATGTAGGGATAATAGAGGTAGATTTACCAACGGTATAATTACACCACACACCACTTCACCGACTCCATCACATGGTATAGTAAGAGCCACACCATCATCTAATCCTTTTGCTGGTAGAACTAAAAGAGGAGGAAGAACGGGAAGAATTGTGATTACAAATGTAAAAGGTAAAGGTGAGGTTGGAGAAGGAAGTTCTAAAACAGTAAAAATTACATCCACTTCACAACAAGTTATCATACTTCTAGCTGAATCTCAAGAAGAAGAATTACTTAGTGGGCAACCGAAAGTGGAGTTTCCCAAGAATCCCATAGAATAACTAGAACTTTTGACTACTTTTGAAGACTCCGTGCATATTGAAGATTTCAATATGTTAATAGTAATAGGTGACCAAGAAGAAGGAAAAGATTATGGAGGAGGAGAAGAACATGAAAATGAAGAAAGACAAGAAGGAATTGATACATCAATCATTGATAATGAGTTTGGATTCCCAATCTTGGATCCAACAATTCGAGTTCGAATGAAGAAAATACCACCTTCCACATTGTCTAACTTTCATGGTATGGTAACTGAAGATCCTGAAACTTTCATTTTCGAATTTGATGTTTTATGTCACAGATACGACTATTCTTCTTATGCTAAAAAATTGAAGTTGTTTCCAGCTACACTCAAGGATGTTGCATTACGTTGGTTTATGGGTTTATGAACAAATGCAATAAAAACATGGGATGATATGAGAAAAACATTCCTTGAGAAATATAATGACTATTGTACAAATCGAGGAATGAGAGAGGAAATGTTCAAAATGACACAAAAAGAAGAGGGGAGCCTTGAAGATTATTTAGAAAGATTTCATTATACCATTAAAAGAGAAAAACAAAATTGTCTAGATTTGGATACTTTGAAAGTTACTTAGAGGAATTAGAGATGAATGGATTGATGTATTGAATTTAATGGGTAAAGGAGATATTCCTCACCCAACCTATCTGAAAATTTGTGACTTATGCAAGCATATCTCTCGGGGAAAGTCCAAATATGGTAAGGGACCTAGGGATTCAATCTCTAGGGTCAAACAATTAGCCATTGATGGCGTAAGTAGAGCATAAATTGGCAATCTATTGGACAATTTTAAAACAAACATTCTCAGTACTCTTGGTTCTCAATTAGACACATTAAAAATTAAGCAAAAGAAAGAGTTGGAGGATGCAACATTAAATAGTTTTTGTCCAAAATGTAGAAAAAGGCGCCCTTTAAAAGAATGTCCTTTGGATAACATTGATCTTTCTGGTATATGTCCAGGCAATCTTCCCACATAAAACTGCCCATTTCTACCAGGACTCAAAGGAACCTACCAAGAAACCCAAGGAGCTATAGAGCAATTATGTTTCATTGCACAAAAGAAGCCTTCGCAACCAAAGAATCCAGGTATATCTCAAAACCCCTCTTAGAAATTTAATCCATGTTTGTCTCAACAATATCCTCAACAAAATTGTGTAGTGAACCCTCCGTTAAGACAAATTCTAGTAGATATATTGATGGTAATTTTTTTTTTTTAAAAACCATCAGTTTGAACAAGTGACATGCGGTAATAAAAAATGTCAATATTACACATTTTTTTTATTTGCAACACTACAAGTCAAGAACCAATTACAACATTATGATACTAATAGATCAATCATACACATCAAGATAACAAAGATATATTTCCACCCAACCTACCCTACAAGGTTAGGACCTCCAAGACACATAATCACCGCTCAAGTCCAGAATTCATTCGATTTCTATTGACCATTTAAGGTCTCAGGACTGGCGATTGCTCTGAGGAACATGGAAGTATATATTCCCATATCCAACTCTAATCTAGACTCAGGACTAAAATAGTAGAGCACTTAATCATAACGCCATTTTAATCATTCAATTACTCATTATACTAGACAAAGTTTTCCTTTCCTTTAAGATTACAAAAAAATAATAATTCATCATCTGGATAATATTCCTTATCTTTATGAATTCCATCATAGAATTATGTAGATTTATACCCCTTTTTTTTAATTCCATCATATAATTATTATTCACCATATAAAAAAATCTTTTACCTTTAAGAATACAAGCATCAATCATTTTCAATATCTAGACCATATACCATCTTCGATAAGAATACAAATCCATTGTAGTTCACTATCTAGACAAAAATCCCTACTCCCTAAGAATACCACATATAATTTATATTCAATATTTAACCATTAACTTCCATTAACAAAAGAGTACCCAAGCAATTATTTTCTTTCTAGACAAACGTTCCACAAAATTTACATGGATAAACTATAATAATCAATAATCAACCTAACTTCAATCTAAAATTGGGAGTGTAAATCTTACCAGTTAATGTGATTGTTAGCTCAACTTTATTTACATAACAAATCTTTTCAAGGATTCTTTGAATCTAAGTAAAGAGTTAACTTACTATAATTGTAGAGATTTAATAATCAGTAACATAATTTCATTAGGACTTCGTGGTGGAGTTTATAAATACAACCAATAGGTATGATAACATTTATATATTACCAAGATACGTGTTAGCTATGATATGATGATGGAGGAATGGTAACAAGGATGACCATTACAACATTCGTGCACTACAATACTCAATCCACACAAGGAAATGATAATACCCACGTTAGCTTCAAGACTAGAACCACTTAAACATACGCTACGGAATTGACATTTGATCATAAACTAAAAACCAATTAACAGCTACAATACAAACTAATGTTGATAACAATTTTAATACCATCATTAAGTACTTAACACAAAACAAAACAAAAATCACTATGGAAAAAATTCAACGTCGGTACACAACAAAATATAGATGACTCCTCTCTGAACTCGTATCATTACACCACTAAACCTTAGGTCATTGATAATCGACAAGTGGGTAATGTTACATACTCATTTTAAATCCAAATCGAAAGTGGACAAGGCGTTTACTGACAACAGTAGCAAGTTTAGACCAAGGGAGAATTCATTCTTATGGACTTTGGAAGGGAAGAGGAACAGAGATCGGGCTTACTGTCTGTTTCCACTAAGTACTGATGATTGTGATAAATAAACAGAGAGGACTATCTGTCCTCAAGATTATGGAGCTAAAGGTATAGAATCAGATTTTCACACTAACAAAACTCAAACTTAGAAGTGCAGTTAATTTTTTTTTTGTAAGTGAGTGTGAAATCTTGTATTACTGTAAGAAGTTATGATACAAAAAAGACCAGGGGAATCCCTTGATCTGCCAAAAAGGAAACCAGATCATGATTTCGGGAGTTGCACTATCTGAGATAATAGGGGGAGGGTTGGGCCGCCACCAAGGGAAACTGACTCAGTCCTTCGTAAACCAGTTTGAAAGACTAAACCATAACATATACATAAAATATAACCAAAAATAACAAGGGTAGCTCCTATACTGAAAAACAACTTGACTTGGGGCAGAAATTGCGCTACTCTAGGATGATGGGATGTCTTGCATCGCCATCCTTTTTTCCCTTGTTCTCCTTCCTCTACTTTGCCGTGTGCATATTTCTGATACAAGCTGGTGTTCCACTCTGGTCTGCTGGGGTGATTTCCATGTGGTGGACATAGCGTAGGTAGAGGTGGAATTGGCCTGCCATTCATTCCATTTTTTCCTTTTGGATCCTCTGGTCCTCCTCTAGTCTTTTTGCATTGGCCTCCATACTGCTGAGGCATTTCATAATTTCCATGAGCACCTTCTTGTGGCCCCTAATCATCTTTATGCTGGTCTCTTTTCGATGAGGGTTCATCTTGCCTATCAACATTTTTGTTCACCAGGCCTCCTCCACCATTTTGTGGTAGAGGGTTGTTATGGGTTGTGTTGCCCCTGGGTCCCTTATCCCGTATGCTTCTTTAATTAGTTATATTCAGGCTTTGACCTTGTGTGTGGTGTTAATTTCTCTCTCCCACCTATTGATGATCATTTTTCCCTTTGGATCAACCTGCGTGAGAAAGGTGCCCTTGGCTTCTCTGGCTGCTTGCTCCATCCTTGTAATCCTCTAGGCGCTTGTCGAGGATTCTTTTCCCTGGGGACCTCTCTTGCTATGGGTTTTCTTCATTCTTACCATATTGGCTTGCTTGTGGTGGTTTTTGTCTTGGGTTCTTCTCCTATTCCTACTCGCCCCTTCCTGATTTGTAAGACGGGCTCTGTAATTGCTTCTCTCCAGTATGTGGCTATTCCTGGTGTTTCTTATTTTATGGGATTTCCCTAGCCATAGGCTCATATCAGCAATCATGGGCCGCTCATAAAGGTGTATATTCTGGTCCTTTTTCACTATTTCAGAGTGTGTGCTCTTGGGAGCCCTGTCGTCATCTCTGCACCAATCCTTTTCCCTTGATGTTGTACGACAATCATTACCGCTCCATGTATCTATACTTGGGTGAGATGTACCCATACTCGGCCATTGGGAATCCTTTTTTCCTTCATCCTTTTCTGTCTATTGCATAACCTTTCTTATTTCCCACGGGAAACCCCTGTACTTCTTCCTATTGACAGGAACGTGGTGTCGTACCTCTTCTAGTTGTGTGACCTGGATCTGCATTATAACTCATGTTTGGGTGGTGGGCTATCGGATTCTTCCTGGATCCTTCATGCCCTTCATTTATTTCTGTGCCTCCATCCTCGTTGTGGTCATCCGTACTTCAGTTGTCATCATAGTCTTTTTCCGCTAGCTGGATGCAGTCAATTCGGAACTGACCATTCGGGATGTTACTCCAGATAATGTCCAGTTCTGGTCCTTTCTTATCGACCCACTCATTAGCCATTCTATACGCCAATCCATTTGTTGACCTTCACACCCAGTGCAACTCCATTGTGATCCCCATCTGCAAGTGCTACTAAATTTTTAGCAGGGATTGTGTCAAGTGCCAGTGTCGCTGAATTTTGCCAACTCTGGTACCATTTTGGAGTCTCCTTACTGTGTTGATAACCAAAGTGGAGTCTCCTTCCACTATGACATTTTTCATCCTTTCCCGGCTTAGAATATCGAAGCCAGTCTCAAGAGCTCCAAATTTCACGGTGTTGTTGGTTGAGTTTCCCAGACTCCTAGTGTACAGCTGGATGATATTTCCTTTATTGTCCTTGATTACTCCTCCCATTCCTGTCCGTCCTGGGTTACCTTTTGATGTCCCATTGAAATTCATATTGAGGGAGCCTACTGGTGGTGGTTTCTAGTTACTCTCACCTACTTGGAGTTGCGGTGGTTGTCTTACCAGATTTGGGTTGCGGCTGTCTTTCAGGTGGAAGGCTTCTAGAATTCATGAGTCATGGTCTGTGAGTTGCGCTCTTCCTGTCTAGCAGTTGCAGCTCTGTACTATTTCTTTTGTCATGGAGATTATTTCTTCCTTGATCTTCCCTTCCATCCAGTTTTGATTCCTGAAGATGCCTCGGTTCCTTTCCTTCCATATTACCCATATGATCATTCTCAGGATGAGGGTCCAACAGAGGTTCACCTCTTTGTTTTCACTATAATTCTCTTTCCAAGTATTGATAGTTGTGGAGATGTTACCACGGATCCTATTTGACTATCGAAAGATACCTGACGCACAATCCTAGATTTATGTCATGTAGGTGCATTCGTCAAGGATATGGTTTGTTGTTTCCTCCTTGTCTTGATAGAGGTGGCATCTGGAAGGACCTATGAATCCTCTTTTCCTTAGGTATTCCCAAGTTAGAATTCGGTTGTGGAGTATTAGCCATTGGAAAAATTTTATTTTTGTCCACTGGGGGACGTTCCAAAGCTTATCCCATTGTTGCGTCGGGTCTTCTTGGTCCTGGTCCTCTATATAGTGTCGGGCTTCTTTGAGATTGAATTCCCCACCGTAGTTTTGTCCCCATCTCAACTAGTCATTTCCTTCCATGACTATAATTTTTCATTTCCCCAATTCCTCCTCCACATGTTTTACTGTTGTTGCGGTTTGGGCTCTATTATGTGGGGTGAGAGTGTTCTGGATTCTCCATTTGTTGTGATCTGTTTCTTGTTTCCAGTAATGGTAGACTCTAGTTTTACCTTGCATGATCATCTCCTATTGGAGTGCCTCCCTATATGGTTTCTCCATTTTGGGTTCCTATTGCCATGTGTCCTCCCAGAATCTAGTTGTTCTTCCATTCCTTACTTCCCAATAGTTGTATGCTTGAATCCAGGCTTTGTTGCACCAGGATAGGTTCCAAATGGATGAACCTTCCCTGGTTCCTCTAAAGCATACTCTGTCCTGGTCTCTTTTGTCCGGGGCATACTTTTCCTTCCATGGGTTTTCCCATGGTGTATTAGTTTCTTTGACCCATCACCACTAGAGTTTCACCCCGTAGGCGTCATTGGTCACTTGCAGGTCTTGTAGCCCCAGACCTCCTTTGCCTTTTGGTTTACAGACCTTCTCCCAAGCCACCAAGGCCCATTTTTTCCTTGTTTCCACTCCTCGCCTTTGGAAGTCCCTTTGGATGGTTCTTATTTTTTGTAGTATCCCCTTGGAGGTTGGGAAAATGGACATCATAAAGGTTGGAATTGCTTGCAAAACAGACTTGGTCAGAATAAGTCTTCCGGCTAGGTTGAGGGATCTGTAAGTCCAGTTTTTTACCTGCTCCTATAATTTGTTGATTATTCCTTCCCAAGTGGACATTTTGTAGGCTTTGTTTGTCAGAGGTATTCCCAATTACTTAGTTGGGAGTGCTTTGAATTCAAAGTGCAGGATGTTGGCTAAATTCCTTTGGATTGCAGGGTTGGTATTGAAGAAGAAGATCATAGATTTTGAATGACTAATCTCTGCACCTGAGGCTTCGCCAAACTCTTCTAGGATTCGTTTGTAGGATTTTTCTTCCTTGATTGTGGGTAAGCCATGAAGTAAGGTGTCATCCACGAACTGTTGGTGTGTGGAAGTAGGGCAATTTTTGAAAGGTTTGATACCTATTATTTCACCTGTTGCAGTTGTGCTTTTAATGCTTGGGCTAAGACCTTCCATCATCGAAATAAAAAGGAAGGGGGATAGTGGGTCTCCTTGTCTGATTCCTCTCGTGGGCCAGAAGGGTTTGGCAGGGGCTTCATTTATTAGCAGTGAGTAGCTTGTTGTGGAAACTAGACTGACTATCCAGCCGATCTAGTGTTGGGTGAAACCAAAGGCTTCCAAGGTCTTGACCATATAGTGCTAGCTAATTTTTTAATAATCTTTTGCTAGGTCCAATTGTATTATCATTCCCCCTATCTTCTGAAGCTATAGGGTGTGGATCAACTCATGGGCATGAATAATATTATCCATTATCTGTCTTCCTTCCACAAAGCATGTTTGTTCTTGTGAGATCAGTGTGGGTAGGAGGGGTTTCAATCTATTTTATATAACTTTGGAGATTATCTTATAAAGAACATTGCACGGTGCTATAGTTCTATACTGATCTGGGGTTTTGGCTTCATTTTCTTTGGGGATTAGTGTAATCATTGTAGCATTGAGCGCTTAGGATGGAAGTTGACCTTCTAGAGTCTTCCACCACCCTATAAACGTCTTGTTTGACAATTTCCCAACAGGATTTGAAGAACTCCACTATGAAACCATCTGGTCTTGGGGCTTTCCCATTGGGAATTTCCTGGAGTACTTGGTCAATTTCCTCCTCCACAATGGGTTTTTTCAGGTTGTTATTTTGTTCCTTGGTGACCAGGCAGGGGATATGTTGGATTATCCTTTGTATGGCCTCCATTCTATCCTGGTTGGGTTCATGGGTTATCCCGTGGAAGTGGTTTACCAAAGTAATTTCGATCTCCTTATGTGATTCTCTCTTTATTCTGTCCTAGTCCTTAATCTTCAGGATTTTGCTATGGGTTCTTCTGGCCATGGTTGTTCTATGAAAAAACTTGGTGTTCTGTTCTCCTTCCTTTAGCCATCTGATACGGGACTTTTTTTCCCAAAGTGTTTCTTCCTGCTGGCATCGAGCTTCACATTCCTGGTTCATCCGGATCTCTTCCTTTTTCCGTTCCTCCGTATAGCCCTCTAAAATGCAGGTTTCCTGAAGTTTTTTTCATTTTTTCCTCTATGTTGTTTTTGTATTGGTTTATGTTCCCAAAAGTGTCCTTGTTCCACTCCTTGATCCTATATTTAATATACTTTAGTTTCTTATAGAGTTTGAACATCCTTTTCCCTTGATCTGGTTGCTCCTCCCGCCACCATTGTTTGATTCTTTCCTTGAAAGTTGGGTGTTCAACCCAGAATTTCTCAAATCTCAAGGGTCTGATCTTTGGTGTGGTTTGGAAACCTGCTTCCAATTGCACTAGCCAATGATCAGATACCCCCTAGGGAAGGATGTTGCAATCTAAGGTTATCCCCTGCATAATGATTGACTCTAATACTAGGAATATGTTGAGTATTGTTGCCACCTGATACTAGTTCATTTGTTTATTATTCCAGGTGAACTGGCCATTATTAGTTTTGAGGTCTACCATCTCCGTTGTGTCTATGAACTTTGAAAATTCCTCCACATCCCTATCCAATCTTCTTGTACCTCCTCTTTTCTCTGCAAGTGATGTGATGATGTTGAAGTCCCCTGACAGAATAAATTGGAGGTTGTTGGATTGGGTTTTAAGTTATTCTAAGTCTTGTATCATTCCTCTCTTTTCCTCTGACACATGGGGCCCATACACATTAGTGCATAGAATCATCTCTGTGTTCCCAATGATTTGCATGCAAACTGTAAGGGTGTGCTTGGTCGCTTCGGTTGTTATTAGGCTTAGTACTTGTGGGTTCCACAAGGTGAGGATTCCTCCTACCATTTGGCAGCCCCCGGTCGCCACCATCGTGTACTTGCACCATTGTTGCTTACTGATTTCCTCCATTCTGTTTGTATTGCATTTTGTTTCTTGTATAAAACAGAGATCTAGTTGGTCTTGCATTAATCTAGTCCTAAGGATTCTTTGCTTTCTCGGGATGTTTAGGCCTCTTATATTCCAGGCTATAACCTTCATTTAAACATGTGGGGGGGAGTTGGGGAAGAGTTTCTTGATCTTACCCGAGTTTATCAGTAGCGCTCCAAGCTCCTGTAGGGATACACTATTTGATTTCCTACCTTTTTTCCTCCTCGTCTGCTTGGCTGAGAGTTGTGGTTGTCCCTCACCATCTTTGACTCCTAGGATTCCAATCTCCCTGTGTGTGTGCTTTAGTCCGCTATCTTTGGCTTCCTCCCTTAGGAGAAATAGGTATTGAATGCGATCAAGTTTCTCTATTGGTACATTCTCTACTCCATGTCTTTTTCATTGCTCTAGTATGTTTGGGAGGTCTATCCCTTCCCTTTCCACAAGGTCTCTAAGATCGGGATCTTCTATGCCTACTTCGCTTGGGGTCAATTCCGCATCTCTTTCTACATATTGCATGAGGGTTTTGTTGTATCTGATTTCTCCATTCATTGGGGTTTCACAAATCCTTTATTCCCACTTGTTACTTGGTTGATTGGTGGCCTCGTTTGTTGCTTGTTCTCTGATTTCTTGAGCTTTTGTTGAATCCTTTTCATTTTTTGTCCCTTTGTTGATTTTGTCCCTTCCTTCCATTTTATTCTGGGTTTTCGGGTTATTTCCTGCTGGGGTTTTGGTCTGCTTTTTGTTTTCTCTGCTTCTGGGGTTCGATTTTATAAACTTATTCTCATCTTGCTATGGTTTGCGGTTTTTTGCTTCCTGTTTTTTATTAAGAGGGAATTCTTTGATCATGTGGCCATGTTCATGGCATCTTCTACATTTGAAGGGGATCTGTTCATAATCTATGTTTTGGATCCATTCCTCATCCTTGAATTCCAAACTTATGGCTTCTGGGAGTGCTCCCTACACATCCATTTCTATGCAGGTTCTTGCGTAAGATGTATATCTCCCTTTTAAGGTGTCTTCTGAGGTCTTCACATATTTCCCCAGTTTGTTTCCTATTGCTTCAAAAGTAGAGGGTAACCAATATCTTAGAGGTAAGGAATAAAATCTTAGCCAGACTGACACCTTTTTGAAAGTCTCTTTTTCTAGGGAGAAATTTTCCTTCCATGGCCGCATGTACAGTCCTGTTGAGGCGTGTAAATATGGCCCTCCCTCAAAGACTCTATCCCTATCCTCCAGGTTCATGAATACTGCTGTGAAGAATCCTTTCAAGCCCAGGCGGAGCTCCACTTCTATGTTTGGCTTCCAATGGTATTTAATCCAGTTGCCCAATGTTCATTATGTGGGCCACAAACCCAGGAATTTTCATATTAGCAATTGCATCTTCATCTGCTCTCTGTAGAGTTGTGTTTGCAGATCCTCCAGTATCACTTTATGTATCATTGATGTTTTGGGTTTTCATGGGTTGCGCCCTTCTACCCCATTGGAATTCTTTGTGTCTTGCGCCTCACTGTGAGTTTCTCTGACTTCTTCTCCCATGCACTCGCTTTTCCCTGGTTCCTTTCCTGACATTTTTTTGGGTCTGATCCCGAGGTGCCTGTCACTTGTGCCTTGAAAGTTGAGCCTCTTGGCCCTTTCCCCCTGTCTACCACTACCTGTTTGTATGAGGGGGTACCCTTACCCCCCCCCCCTTTGGTGCTCATGTTTTTCTCTGCTATGGCCACGACTGTCAAACCCTAGCTTGCAGTTGCTCCGCTCTCAAAAATTCACAATGATAAAACTAGAAGTGCAGTTAATAACAACATACAAATATTTTGTTTTAGTTCCAGACTGCAAATAAATATGCAGTTACCTTCACGAAGGTCAACTTAATAATTTAATGCTTCCTTTACGTAGCGACCCAACATGTTCCAAAATCTGAATTGAAATCTAACTTGAACACGACCCAAGAAAAGATAGAATTCAGGATCTAGAAATTAAATGGGTAGTAGACATATGAATTGGTCAAGTATGGGTTTGAGTCTAAAATGAAACGCCATACGGAATGGTCCATTCTGGGACTATGGATTAAATGGAAATGAAACACTCAATTCTAAATTCTGACCTATAAATTAAAAGAGCTACGATCTTATAGATTTTAAATTTATGGTCTGTAGTTTGGAAAGGTAGCGACCCTTCACTTATCAAATCAGGTCTGTAGTTTGGAAAGGCAACGACCCTTCACTTATAAAATTGGGTCTATATATTAGGATAGTAGTGATTTAATAAATTATGTGTTACTGAAAGGCAGTTAAATTTAAAAGACCCTGCCAGTTATAGTTTCAGATTAGCAAGGAAAAATAAATCATAAAGACCCAATGAGTTTGAAATCAGATTTTTAATGTGAATTACCAAGATCTTACGAGATCCTAATGCCAAATTACATGTAATATTTTTACAACGACCCACTAAAACCATAATCCATAGTTTGCAAAATTAACTCACGGTGACCAAGACAAAATTCCAATTCTGGAAACAATGGTAAATTAATCTATTGTGACCCCAACAACAAATGCATGAAATCGTATTAGAGTATAACGACCAAGCATGATCTAAATTTTTTGAAATGAAAAACTTTTAAAAGATACAACAATATCCCAATTATGGTTGTCAAAAATTTTACTATGGCAAAACAATTTAAAATTTTGGAATGGTACTATATTACAAGATCCATTGATTCTACCTTTCGAAATGCATTCGGATAGACAACGAACCCACACTTTTTTGAATTCAAGAAGCAAACATAACATATACAACAACCATTACGAAAATAGGTTCATGGATTAAATAATTATTGTAGCATCCAATAAAAGTCTATCTCTGAGATTTACATTTGGTTATAGTGATCAAGACAAAAATAGTTCCAGAGTTTCAACACAATTAAGAGGCGACAATTGAATTTCTAATATACAAATTTTCTCATTGTTACAATAAAAAAATTCAGAATATAAAATACCGGAACCGATGTAAATGGTTTGTTGAGGATGTCCTCCAAGTTCTTTCACTCCTTTTCTTCTCCTGCATGCTAATCACAGAGACTTCATCGGTACCTCCCAACCAATGCTAGGGGTACTCTTCTTCCCCCTTAACCCCCTTGCGCCGCAAAGGGGCCACACACAAGAAACCAACAAACAATAGCTTCGAGGCTTGCCTTGCAAGGGAGAGCTTCCACTCCTTTTCCAACCTTGGTATCCCAACTCTAACAAGTAAAACACACTCCACAAATTTTTGGCAGCATAACACTACCAAGAAAAAGTGAGATTTGTTTCCATTCTACCACAATTGTTTTATAGAAAAATCCCCAATGACACATGTCCTCATACACAATTAATTATATTTTTAATTAATTTCATTTGGATTATTCACCCACACACTTGTCACACTGTCCCCAAGTTGGACAAGTAATTACCATTTTTATTTTACTTAAAAAACCAATTTCCCTCACATTCCCCAATGTGTTCCTATTTTCGCTCTTAGTTGTCCCTGTGTTCCCCAAATTCCCATTTAATGAGTGTCTCCTAACTAGATCTTAGTTAGAGTTGGATTAGGAGTCTTATTCTAGTTAGATTTAGTGGTAGTTTGACTTAAGATACTATTCTATGTATATACCTATTCTCTCAATATTTTATTTCTTTCTAATTTAAAAATCATTTTTATTAAATTCATGCACACATGTGCATTTTATTCAACCTTTAAATTTTATTCCCCATTTTTCTAGAGTTTGAATTTGTCTCAATATTTTAATTTATGACATAGTTCACTTAGTCCTTTATTTAAATTTAGACTTAGACTTAGACTCAGTCTTAGACTTTTGTTAGGATTTATAATTAATAAGTTATTGTTTAATTAATTATTTATTCTAACAATGCCCAATCATTTCAATGTTTTCTAGGCCACCTAGATTTACTGAATCAAGTTTTAATTACGTGATGTGCCTTCAAGACGCACCTCTGTTCTCCAAGGGTGCCACTCGCCTTAGACTGGTTTTGGAAGTTTGTTTGACCCTTGGATTCAACACTCCACTTGGTCAAGCTTGTGAGAGACTAAGGGCTTCTAAGGAATAAGGACTATGCCTTATTGCGTGCCCCTTAGAAATCTTCATGAAAGACTATCTTGGTCCACCCTCACGACATCGTGGACCTCTCGAACTAGGTAATCATTAACCTACAGTTCATGCCACGATAGGAGTGCTAGTAAGCTATGACAGGGATGTTGCAACACCTCTCCCTCAAATGTCTGGTTCATGTGCATGGCCCCTTTACTCCTTATGTGAGTTGGATTAGAAAACATCGTCAAGCCTACATTCACTGAAAAAAGCATTGTCAATAATCCATATACATAAATCATACTGTAATCAATCATATGTCATAAGTGCATAAAATGAAATACTCAAACCAATACAATCCACTCCCTAAATCAATCTGGAGTCCAAGGAAGTTCATTGATTCCATTAGCATGCATAACCTGTCATGTGTCCTACACACTCAGGAAAACTCATCAATAGCATCTACCAATACATATACATCAAATAGCAATAAGTCACAATACATCATCATCATCATATATAACCATAATCGAAACGAAATCAAAATGTACCATAATCGGATCACTTGCACGCAAGTGTCCTCAAAGAATAAGTCAATAAAAGTGTGCTCAGTAGAATGAGATGTTACATACACCACCTTTTGTTTTAAACTTTGTCCCGAAGTTTGTACAATATATAATGCAAGTACATAAATGTATCTGGCATCAATATACATATCTAATCTATCAAACAAGTAAGGGAACTTTTGATGCATCTCATATGCTTCCTCCCATGTAACCGAGTGTGGACTATAGTTGTTCCACTGGACCTTGACTTGATTGAATATTCGATGTTGTAGTTGTAGAATGCGATGGTCCAGAATGTGGATTGGCTCCACCATGAGAGCACCCTCGTCTGATGCCTATAAGGAACTCATGTCAATAATATGTGACGGATCACTAATATAATGTCGTAAGACAGATACTGGAATACATCGTGCATACGCCTAAAAGAATCAGGCAAGGCTAGTTGATAAGCCACGAGTCCTTTTTTTTCCACAACCTCGAAAGGTACCACAAACCTAGGAGAGAGTTTAGCACCCTTTCCAAACTTGATCGAACTCTTGTGCGATTTTACCCGTAAGAAAACTATGTCACCAACCTCATAACTGCGGTCAATGTGATGTGCATCAACATAGCTCTTATGTTGATCATGTGCTTCTTTAATCCTTTGTCTTATCGATCGCATCTATTCTTCCATTTCTTGGATCACTTCCAGTCCCACCAAGACCCTATCCTCAATTCAATCCCAAATCAACGACGTCCAACACGGTCGCTAGTAAAGAAACTCAAATGGTGTCATCTTAATCGTACTCGGATAACTGTTGTTGTAAGAAAACTCTACCAATGGCAAGAATTCCTCCCAACGTTTCTATTGATCCATAACATACATACACAACATATCCTCCAAAATATGGTTTGTTCTTTCTATTTTTCCGTGTGTCTCTGGGTGATATGTTGTACTAAAGTTTAGTTGTGTTCCCAAAGCCTCTTGGAAAATGGTCCAAAATCATCATGTAAACATCGATCCTCAATCAGATATGATCCGTCTTGGTACACCATGTAATATCATAATCTCGTTGACAAATACTCTAACTATGTTTGGCGATTGATACGTCGTACGCACTGGAATAAAGTGTGCACTCTTCGTCAGAGTGTCAACAACCACAAAAATCAAATCGTATCTCCTTGTAATTAGTGGAAATCCAACAATAAAATCCATCGAAATGACCTCCCATTTCGATTCAGGAATAGCATGTGGTTGTAACAGTCTTGATGGATGTCTATGTTCAACTTCCACCTGTTGACATTCTAGACATCTCACCACTTAACTAACTATGTCTGCCTTCAGTCCTTTCCAGAAGAATAAAGACTTAAGGTATGCCTTCATCTTCGTGACTCTTGGATGAGCCATGTAAACTGCTCAATGAGCTTCACTTAAAATCAAAATTCTTAATCCGCCATTAGCTTGTATGTAGATTTTTTCGTTATATCTCAACAATCCATCATTGTCTAAAGAATAACCTTCAAACTTTGGTACCATCATGGTATTTTGTCCAATATTATCCTTAACTTCTTTGTACCACTCGTTGTCTATATGTAAAGTTAGAATCTTTTCTCAAAGATTCATCTTAAGAGGTATTACTGAGAATATGCATGGTCTCCGACTCAATGCAGCTGCCACTCTGTTCACTATTCCTTTAATGTAAGTAGTCTCAAAGTCGTGTTCACTAAATAATTTTGACCAACGCCTCTGTCATGTGTTCAAGTCACTCTAAGTAAATATATGCTACATGTTGGCATATCTTTCAGGGAAATAATGTGCTTGTCATTGATGGAAAGAACAATAGTGATGATACTCAGAAAATTGATGGCAAGAACAACAATGAGGAGAACAACAATGAGGACACTCAAAAGAGCGTAGAGGAAGAGATTAGACCTCAGCCGTTAGATCGGAGTGCGAAGGACGACTAGTTGTTGGATTCAGAGGACATGTGGCGAGAGATCAGCATTTCGTTGACTCGTGAACTGGAGAAGTCAAAGGTGAGAGTTGTAGGAACTTGCGATATGAAAAATCACAAAATGATCTGAGTCGTTGGATCCAGAGGACATGTGGCGATAGATTAGCATTTCGCTGACTCGTGAATTGGATAAGTCAAAGGTGAGAATTGTAGAAAATCGCGATATGCAAAGTCGCGAAATGATCTGGGTCGCTGGATCATCGAGGATCTTGATCGTTGATCTGATATGAAGTCCAAGTTCATGAAGAGGATATCTTGACCGTTGGATCGAGGAATAAACTAGGTCGTCAGATCCAGAAGAATAATATGTGCCATGAGAGGAGATCCACGTCAGCAAGGACAGCTGTAGACCATGTCAGCAAGGACCACATCAGAAAAGAACTCACAAAATCTCAAAATTTAGAGGGTGATCACGATCGTTGAGTCACGGGAAATATCAGACCGTTGATCTGAGGTGATGGAATTCGGGAGTTTGGGAATCGGAAGAAGCGAGGTTCTCTAACCTCCGACATCTCAAGTCGCGAAGTCGCGAAATGCTCGAATGCTTGGCCCGTGGTCATATCCGTGGTCACATCGACGAAGCAGCTAGCATGTTGCTAAGCTCCACCTCAGAGTTTCATGAGTTGGGAGTTTCGAGGAAACTCATAGCAAGAGTTCGCGATATGCAAAATCACGACTCACCCCTCTTTCTTGGCCCCTGGTCATAGATAGTGGTCACATTGGTGGAAGGGAAGGGAAGGAGTTGGTGTTGCTAGGCTCCATTTCAGAGTTTTGCAAGTTGGGAAAATCGAGGTGACTCATATTCAATCACCTGAAATGCGAAATCGTGAAACAACTTTTGTTTGGCGTATGGTCACAACGAGTGGGCATGCGGGGAGAAACACGCCCAGCACTAGTTCGCGCAGGTAAAGTTCGCGAGGAACATATTTGATAAATCAACAAGTCTCTGTGTGTTTAATCCAACGGTGTTGATTATCTCGGCAATATGATCGAAGGGTTATTATTGCACTTCACGGATTATTGATCAGTTACGATTCAGTTAGCAGAACTGAATCATAGTTCTTGGATGATTGGCAATTTGGTTGCTTGGTAGTTTCTCTTGGTGATGTGAGGTGTAACAAAATTGCTACACTTGTATAAAATAAAAAGGTCGTGACTGAGTTAGGTTGGTTGTTCTCACTAGAATAATGAGCTGAACTGGGAGAAAGTAAAATCACAGTATGCATAGTGTGAGATCAAACTCATAGATGAGAAACAGAAGCTAAACAGAACAGAAAATGTGAAGAGAGAATAATGTACACATACCAAAGATAATGAGAGGAATAGAAAAAGAACAGATAGAAAGAGACAGCAAATCAATCCAAGTCAGAAGAATAGTGAAACAGAGAAGAATTGCAGAATAGAGAAGAATTGGTAAGAATTGATATATTTGTATTGTTTGTTATTCAATCATTTATTTATAATCAGGGAGGTAGGGAGGTGCTAGGGAGGACTGTAGTCCTCTGTTATTCAAGTTGGTTCTTGAATATTGGAAGTTGTAGCTTTCATCTAGTTGTGGCTAGAAAACATGGTGACAGGGTGGTGCTAGGGAAAACACGGAGTTTTCTGTATGCAAGTTGGTGCCTGTATAAGTGGAAGTAGGTGCTTCCATCCAGTTGGTGCTGGAACACTCAAGGAGTTGGTGCTTCCTTCTAGTGGGTGCTAGATAAACCAAAGAGTTGATTCTCTCGGCAAGTTGCAACTTGTAAAATAGAGGTGGTAGCCTCATTTTGAGTTGGTGCTCAAAGATAGATGATGTACAGAACATAAAAGACTACCTATCATTCGAAGAAGAAGAGGTTTTCTCCCTTTATGGGTTTCCTTGTGAAAATTTGTCTCTGTGTATATCATATGTGTGATTGATGTTTATTATTTATGTTATTTGTATCTTGTATAATATTGATGGCCACTTGGAGAAGATTGAAAAAATGTTTTAATAGACATAATATTTTTAAGCACAGTAACAATTGATTCACACCCCCTGATTCACACCCCCTCTCAGTTGTCTTAGTAATTTCAACAATTGGTATCAAAGGAGGTTCCTTTTATTTAAAGGTAGACCTGTAAGCTTAAACATGACAAGTCATGAAGGGACTTCATCCAATAATCCTTCTCTGTTTGATGGAAAAAAATTTGCCTTCTTGAAAGTTAGAATGAGAACATACATAATGGCCTTAGGAGCTGATGTTTGGGATGTAGTAGAAACTAGATATATAAATCTTGTTGTGCTAGCTTCTAAATATGATAAGTTAGAATTTAGTTTCAATGAAAAGGAAATGAATGCTATCTTGAATGGACTTGCTAAAGTTGAGTTTGTAAAGGTGATGCATCTTGAATCTGCCAAAGCAATGTGGGATAAACTTATTAGCAGTTATGAAGGAAATGAGAAAGTAAAAGATGCCAAACTTCAAACATATAGATTGAAATTTGAACAACTAAAGATGAATGAGGATGAAACAGTTCGTAAGTATTTTTTAAGAGTTGAAGAGCTTGTGACTGCCATTAAGGGTCTTGGTGAGAAGATTGAAGATGCATTTTTAGTTCAAAAGATTTTAAGATCTCTGCTTGATAGATTTAATCCAAAATTTGTTGCAATAGAAGAATTAAATGATCTTAAAACTTTGTCTATTGATCAACTCCTAGGAACTCTAACTGCATATGAAATGAGAATTAGCAAAGATAAATACATCACTAGAGAAGCATCTTTTAAAGCATACAAGAATACGGATTCAGAATTAGATGATATTGAGGCAAAATTTGTGAGAAGGTTAAAGAAAGGATCAGAAAAATATCAAGGCAAGTTGCCCTTCAAATGTTTTAACTGTGGTAAGATAGGTCATTTTGCATCTAAGTGTCCTCACAAGAAAAAATACCAGAACTCTGATGATGAAAATAAATACAAATTTAAGAAATATAGTAAAAAGAAAAGTTTGTGTGCAAACAATGACGACTCCTCAGAAGACATAGATAGTGATTCATCCTGCGAAGACAAAGTGAATGATTTTATGCTTATGGCTATGGGAGATATTGATGATGAACACACAGGAGGTGAAATGGATGATGAAGAATTTGTGGTGGATATGGAAGGTGAATTAATCAATTCTTTGGAAGAAATTGACAGACTCGAATTTAAGAAGAGAAAACAAAAACAGTTGTCGATGCAGTTTAAAATGAATGGTAAAAACCTGATGAATACTTTGCCTTACTAAAAGTGGATTTAGAAGAGGCAAAGAAAATAGAGGAAATTTTGAAACAACAGTTATCAGAGAAGAAAGCGATATGTGAAGCCTTAGAAGAAGAGATAGTAAAAACCAAAAAAAAGATGGAGAAGTTTAAGGCATTGTATCACCAAAATTTGTCAAGTATTAAAGCCTCAGAAGGATTAACCTCCATTCTAAATTAGCAAAGCAATCCAAAGTTGAAATCTAGCTTGGGTTATGAAGAAGGATCAAGTAGTGATAAGTCAAGTAACACATAATCCATCAAGTATGTCAAATCTAAAATCGTTGACAACAACCACTCTGCAGAAACAGAGAAAGATAATCAACGACCAAGAAGGAATGAAAGAAAAAGTACCATAACCGAATCTATAAATCAAAGAAATAACACAAACACATCTTTTGGTCAAAGAAATCATCAGCATGGAAGAAATCGACTCACTCAAAGAAGACAACCATTTTCCATGTACAAAGGATTTTTCTATGGATATTGTTTTTTTTGTTCTAACTTTGGTCACAAAGCTGTAAATTGTTCTTTAAGATTTAGATATGAGCAATCAAGATACTCAAGGAATAATTATCTGCCACAACAAAGATTGAGACAACCAAGTAACAAACAACCACAAACTAAAAATCATGTGAAGGCTGGGAAAAATATGCAGGTTAAGCATAACAATATTTATGAGCATAACAATCGTTATGATCTATTATTCAGTGAACCAGAATGTTACACCTGCCATAATTATGGACATAAAGTTGCAGATTGTCGCTTAAGGAACTATAAGCCAAATTTGAATCCTACTGCTGAAAATTTCAAGGTTTGGAAGAAGAAAGAAGATGACCAGTGTGGATTAGTGTTATCAGCCCAAAGACAAAAGAATCCCTAGTTTATTGATAGTGGATGTTCCAAACATATGACTAGAGACAAAATTAAGTATCTAACTCTAAGTGAAAGTAAATCATGGAATGTAACTTTTGTAAACGATGCACCAGGAAAAATAAAAGGTAAAGGAATGGTAAGTCTGAGTAATGGCAAAGGGAAAGCTCAAGATGTGTTGTTTGCATATGGTCTGAAACATAATCTTCTTAGTGTCAGTCAAGTCTGTGACTGAGGATGTGAAGTTGTTTTTACTTCTAAATATTGTATAATAAAATCTATGAATTTAGGACAACTGATTGCAAAAGGCATAAGAACAGAAAACAATGTGTATGTTTTAAAAAAAGAAAAAGAAGAATGTCACTTAAGCAAGTATGATGAAAGTTGGCTATGGCATAGAAGACTTGGACATCTAAATTTTGATCATATAATCAAACTTAGAACCAATGGGGCAGTAAAATATCTTCCAAATATATCAAATCTGTATGATTATGGGTACAGGAAAAGAAAACTATTTCATGTTGATTATTGATGATTATTCTAGACTAACATGGGTTGCCTTTTTGAAGGAAAAGTATGAAGAATTCAAAAAATTCAAAGTGTTTAAGGCTTTGACTGAGAATCAAACAGGAAAAATATTGAAGGCAGTAAGGTATGATAGAGGAGGAGGGTTTATTTCATGGAATTTCAAAGAGTTTTGTGATAAACATGGGATCAAAAGAGAGTATACTATTCCAAGGACTCCACAGCAAAATGGAGTAGTTGAGAGGCTGAATAGATTAATTCAGCAGATGGCAAGATCAATGATGAATGAAAGGAATATTGCTCATACATATTGGATGGAAGCAATTCATACAGTTGTACATATTCTTAACAAAGCTCATCTTAGGCCACACAGTGACAAGACTCCTTATGAACTATGGTTTGGAAGACATGCTTCAATCAAGCATTTTAAAGTCTTTGGGAGTAAGTGTTATATCAAGAATAATGATGAAAATATCGGTAAATATGATGACAGGGTTGATGAAGGTATCTTCTTAGGGTATGATACAAACAGTAAAGGATACAGATGTTATAATAAGAGGCTACATAAACTGGTTGATTGTATTGACATAAAAGTTGATGAAGAAATATTGGTATGAGATGTAAGCAGTGTTGAATCAACCATAGAAGATATAGTTGAAGCTGAAGATGAACAAGTCCAAGGATCAGAAAGAGAAGACTTTGAATCATATGAAGATACAAATACTCAGGAAAACTCAACCAAACAGACAGAAACAAAACCACCACTAAGAATTGTTAGAAAGAATCATCCTGAAAATCAGATAATTGGTGATATGAATAAAAGATTTCAGACAAGAAGGAAATTGATTAAAGACTCAGAACAATCTCAGGTTTCTTTCCTATCTATGATTGAACCTAAAAATTTTGATGAAGCCAACAAGCGTGATGATTGGATTAGAGCTATGAATGAAGAGCTTGATCAGATTGAGAACAACAACACTTGGGAGCTTGTTCCTAGACCTGAAGATAAGAATGTAATAGGCTCCAAATGGGTATTCAAGAATAAAATGAATGAAAAAGGAAAAATTGTTAGGAATAAAGCCATATTGGTCTATAAAGGGTATGCACAAGTTGAAGGATAGGATTTTGATGAAATCTTTTCACCAGTGGCAAGATTGGAAGCCAACAGAATGTTTCTTGCATATTCATGTCATAAGAACTTTAAAGTATATCATATGGATGTTAAGTCATCATTTCTCAATGGAGATATAGAAGAAGAAGTATATATGGAGCAACCTGAAGTATTTTCACTGACAGATAATCCTGACTATGTTTGTAAGCTAAAGAAGGCTTTATATGAACTGAAACAAGCACCACGAGCTTGGTATTATAGATTGCATAAATTTCTACAAGACAAAGGGTTCAAGAAAGGTACTGTTGACAACAATATATATATTAAGTTTGAAGGTGATGATTTATTAGTTGTTTCAGTTTATGTAGATGACATCATTTTTTGATGTAGTAATGACTCTTCTATTCAGTGGTTTGTTAATTCTATGCAAATAGAGTTTGAGATGTCCATGATAGGAGAGCTGTCATATTTTCTTGGTTCATAAGTAAATCAGAGTTCTATAGGAATATTTATCTCTCAAGAAAAATATTTGAAAGAGATGTTGAAAAAGTTCCAGATGGAATATTCCTCTCCTGTTAGTACACCTATGGTGGTTGGTTGCAAGCTCAATAAAGATGATATTTCACCTTATGTTGATCAAATAACATATCGAGCAATGATAGGCAGTCTTCTGTACATCACAACATCCCATCCTGATATAATGCAAGTTGTTGGAATGGTAGGTCGTTATCAATATGCTCCCAAGAAAAGTCATTTAGTAGTTGTCAAAAGGATATTCAAATACTTGAAGGGCACAATGACTTATGGTCTGTGGTATCCTGGAAATCTGAATTTTCAATTAATTACTTATTAAGATGTTGATTGGGCAAATTGTGTGGATGAGAGAAAGAGAACTAGTGGAGGGAATTCTTCCTGGGTGACTTGTTAGTAGCATGGCTTAGTAAGAAGCAGGGATCTATTTCCTTATCAACTACAGAGGTAGAGTACATTGCTACTACTACTTGTTGCACTCAGATTTTATGGATGATACAAACTCTTGAATATTTGAAGGTAACTTATATTGATCCCATCCCACTTCACTGTGATAACACCAGTGCCATTAGTGTCTCCGAGAATCATGTACTTCATTCAAATACTAAGCATATACCAATAAAATACCATTTTCTCAGAGAACAAGTTACAAACAAAGTTGTTCAGTTGAATTATATTCCTTCCACAGAATAGATAGTTGATATCTTTACTAAACCATCAGCAGTGACATCATTCGAATATCTTCGTCAAAAGTTGTGGGTCATATCTTCTTTCATCTAATCTGTTCACTTTGTCAGGGGGAGTAATTATTGAATATCTGTCGTATTTTTGGTAAGTATTGTAACAGCTCAGGGGAGGCATATTTTCTTTGACATTGATGTCAAAGGGGGAAAAAAATTGTGGTTAGTTGTCTGGATGCTGCAGCAAATTAGTGCAGTTTGGATGCTACAACAAATCAATGTAGTCTGGATGCTACCACAAATTAGTGCAGTGCAGGTGTGGTTAGTTTTTTGGATGCTACAACAAATCAGTGCAGTCTGGATGCTACAACAAATCAGTGCAGGTACAACCTTTCAGGGTTGCCATCAATGTCAAAGGGGGTATTGTTGGCATATCTTTCAGGAAAAGAGTGTGCTTGTCATTGATGGCAAGAACAACAATGATGACACTCAGAAAATTGATGGCAAGAACAACAGCAAGGAGAACAACAGGAAGGACACTCAAAAGAGTGTAGAGGAGGAGATTAGACCTCAGCCATCGGATCGGAGCATGAAGGATGAGAAGCCATTGGATTCAAAGGAAATGTGGCAAGAGATCAACATTTCACTGACTCGGGAGCTGGAGAAGTCAAAGGTGAGAATTGTAGGAACTTGCGATATGCGAAATAGCGAAATTATCTGAGTCATTGGATCCAGAGAACACGTGGTGAGATATCATCATTTCACTGACTCATGAGTGTAAGTTTTAAACCTGCGAAGTAAAGCAATGCATATATATTCTTAAGCAATACAGAAATTAATCAATGACTCATACACAGAATACACAGAGATCTTTACCGGAAACCCTCAAACGGGAAAACCTTTCTTTTTCATTATATCGAATTTCACCATTCGCCATACAATATATACAATGTTTTTAGGTATTCCGTAGATACCAAAACCCTAATCCCTTAATCCGGGATTAATTTACAAAATCAGCTAAAAATAGCAAAAAACCGCCCAAAAAAAATTTTCGGGGTGTTGCCCCAAACGCTTCGCGTAACCAGGGGGCGGCATACCTGCCCCCCCCTGGGACCCCCCTAGGAAAGCACCCGACGCACACAACAAATCCCTAGGTGAAGGGATCGTCAGACGCAGTCGTCGTATCTGACGCACCCACACACACACACATGTAAAGAATATAACACATACCCAACATTCTCCCACTTGTTGTTTTCTTTGCATCCAGGGGTCCAGGGGATTATATAGT